>JAQIWA010001051.1:0-21704 GCA_034693305.1 Eueremaeus valkanovi
TTCATCAAATTTCCTCATCAGGTTTAGGCCCCAGCTTCATTTAAGCGTGTTGGTCGTTTCTTTCACAGCCTGTATATGTCTATATTTTCTCTTTTTTAAAGAAAATTTATTATAAAAATCCATTTTGTTTTCGCTATTTCTGAAGAAGAAATCTAAATACGAATTTGATTTATATTCAACTCATGTATACAAAAGCAAACTTAATATTAAAATATAAAACCAAATGTAAAATAAAACCTTATTTTTCCTATTCTTTATTCAAACTATACCTACAGTTCCGCCGCAAACATTTGAATTCAATTATACGGAACTATCCAGAGGTGACAGAGAATTGGAATGTCATGCCAAAGGTGTATATCCCCGGCCACTGCTGACACTGTCAGAGCAGACCACCAACAGCTCTAATTTTCACGTATTTCCGAAAGTGACTGTCACTACACAACAAAATAGCGGTAAAGTATAGCAAAACAAATATAATATTTCTATATATTCTGCTCTATATATCAAAATATGATTTTTCATATAACAGTGTGAGTGCTGTAAAACCAAAGTTTAAACAAATGTCTGTCCTCTCTATCATTCAGATACCCAGTACTTTGACGCCACACTCAAGCATACGCCACACCAGTCATCACATATCGGAACAGTATTTGAATGCAAACTAGAGATCCCGTCAACAAATTATATACGAAGAAAGCGAATCAAAATATTTTTCCCTTCGAGTGAGTCAGACATATATTTTTTTTTGTCTACTTTTTTCCTTCAGTTAAATCCGATAAAAAGGCTTCGGTCGACACAAAATCAAATTAGGGGTCTTATAGGTTAGCACTAGTACTGTATAACAACTAATATGACTTACATGAGCACTGTTTTACTTGTTTTGCTTTTTTTTCATATTCTTTCTTCTCTTTTCGTCATAATATTCATATATTTTTTCACTTAAGTGTAAAAGAGAAGTGAAAAACATTTTTTACATCAAAAAACATGAATATATTAATAGTAGAGAAAAAACTATTTAATTTCACACTTTGGCGCATAAAAATGAGTCGGCTCAGCATTTTAAATGTGTTATTAGATTTTTTTTTGTGCTGTGTGTAGAAAATTATTCATATTTTTATATGAATATTCAAATCTATATAATTTTGAAAACAGAATTAAAAACGCTTTGCACTCAATATTTTGCTTCACTTTTTTTTCTGGTTTCATATATTGAATGAAATATTGATTTTATAATCAAATTAAATAATTATTGTTATGAAGATTGTGTGAAAATTATATTTAGAAGCAATGCTCAGAACATTTATCGATATTGAAATTACCTTTGTAAAACAATCAGGGATGGCCAGAATTAGCAAAATTTCACTTTAAATTTTGATCAAGGCTTCTGAAAAAATGAATTTTACGATTTATGACTCATCTGAACACAGCTTCAAAATAGTAAAGAAATTAATAGACCTTTGATTTTACAAATTAATTGCTTAACAAAAAAAAAATTCTTTAATTAAATATTTGAAGACTTTTTATGGATTAATGATTTTTATTGATTATCTTGACTGACATTAACTTATAAATTAGATTTTCTTTACGATATATTTTTTTTCATTATAGTGTATTGACTTATTCGCTGCAATATATTCATAAACTACACTAATTTGTCAGTCCTTCCACTTATGAAATATCCGTAGATTTTCATTATTAAGTTAAACTATTTTTAGATTAGATATTGATTTTGAAATTAGACATAAATTAAAAGATGAAACAAATTGTGAATTATTAATACTTAAGTTTTCAACTGTAATGAACAGAGGAATTGAGCGAAAAAAAAATAATATTTACTCTGAAATCACAGAATAAATGATTTGCTTCAGAATTAATGTTAAATTAGTTGAGTCTACAGTGCAGTACATAAGTGTTTGGAAGAGTTTATAGAAAAAGTGAATATTCAGTGTAGTTCTAAACAGTGACAAGTAATTAATGAGCTAACAAATTGACACTCAAATCTCATTAAATGAACCTTTCTCTCTGTTTCTCTCTCCCTATCCTTTCTCCTTATTCTCCTTTGATTTCTATTGTCTTTTCTCTGTATTCTTCTGATTAAAAAATCGATTTAATTATATGTTCTCTGTTTGCTGGCAAGGAGTAGAAGGGAAGGGAGGAAAAGGAGAATAAGAGTAGACTAGAGTCGAGATAAGTGTTTGATTTAAGTTATTTTGCTCCCAGAAATAATTTTCACAGAAATCGTTAAACACTATCATAGTATACACAGTGTATATCTGTGTATAGAGAATGAAATATACCATTGAATTCACTACAGAGTAAAGTGAAAAATATTGAGAAAAGAAAAATAAGAGGAAAAGAGAATAAATTTATTCTGAGTTTTGAATTAAAGTCAAAGAAATACTGTTAAGAGTTGATTGGATTATATATTATTTTTTAAAAGAAATTCATTTTCTTATAAGACATAAAATCGATTCGTAATATATATATTCTTTTACTATATATTTAAATGACTAATACTATAGGAAAGGCTCAAAGTTTAAGCACATATCCAGATATGGAAAGAGAAACAGAAGTAGAAAATTATATTTTTTTTTATTAAATAATACATTTTTGTTTAAGGGCTTTACGCGAATATATACTCTATTATCAATTTTTATGACTCTATAGTCAGAGAATTTTATTATTAAATTATTAAAAAGGTTTACAGAATAAGAAACTATTATATTATAAGCGGGGGCAAAAATTGAGTTTGAGGTACGCCTAAAATCAATTATGTTTAGCAAAGATTCTCATCAAAAAAAAATATTTAGTTTCTGATGACATTAGTAGTTAGTTATTAGTGTTTGCAAAAAGAATATATGTTTAAGAATATAAAGATATGATATGATAGAGTCGAGTCGTCTTACGCTCTAATGGATCATTTGATTTGATGCTCTCTTTTAATATTTTCTATACTTCTTCTCATATATACAGTATATACAGTCTCTTACAGTATTCTTATGCCTCTTATGTCTACCATTTCTCTTAGGCTACGTATCGGATGGAACGGCTGTGGGTTTGGTGTCTTTGCAATCATACGTTATTCCACTCTTAATTTTATTGCCGCAACTGATTATATTTGTCGATAAAATTGATATCATTTTCTAAAAACCTTCGGAAGCATTGCCGGCACAGAACTGAATGAATAAAATGAATATATAATATATAAATATAAATATATTTAATATGATTTGTTGTTCAGGAAAGCCATTAAAAGAGGAAATAATTTATCAATAATTTTATTTGACTATAAAAAAATAACTGAACGAAGAATAATAAGGAAGAAGTAATGTTAACACAACTCTTAAGTGCTTTTTATATACAATATAAATATTTTCGTCAATCAGTTGCGCTGTTGTTATGGCTGTGTATCGAATGGCGAATAAATTTTGATTAATATATTAGTTATTATATGAATGTCTGAATGAAAATCTGTTCAATTTTATATATAAGAAAATGTTATATCAACTCATTTTTCAACAAAAATTAAGTCAAAAAAAAAGTTGTAAATAAAGTGCAAAAAATGATTTGTAAATATTTTCTTTGCGTTTATAAGTTATTTCTATATTAGTATTGAAATTACAATTTATACCACAATAGGGAAGAAAATGTGGGAAATAAGGAAAATATATATAGAGAATGAAATTTTATTAATAACATTGTTTATATTCGCAGTAACGACACATACATTGTATTAATAACAGGGAAAATGTTATTCTGTGTTATTTTGACTTTATTTTCACTGCTCTTAAACAGTAGTAATCATTCGATATTTGCTTTCGTTTTTATGTATCAATACATTAAAAGGTCAGCCGAGAGAACAAGTATTTTATTTCTTGTTATTTCACATCATTTCTGCACAACTGATCCGATATTATAGCAGACAATCAATGGAGTGAGAATACGGACGGGGAGGGCACAGGAGGAAAGGAATGAACGAGTTATGGCTTTGCAATTGAATCTAATATAAAGGCCTAAACTTGTGCTGACATTAGTTGTTCGATAGGTTTGTATAAAAAAAATATAATATAAGACAGAATTGATGAAAAATATCGTTTGACTCAGTATTAGTTGAAGTCATTTCTGCAAAAGCCTTAATGCAAACAAATGCTGATAAAAAATATCTGGAGTCTGGGGTCAAAACTCCATTCCTATGACATAATTCATCCATCATTTACACACCGATGACATCTCAATATAAAAACACTTTTACGTGTATTTAATGTAATATATCTAACACTATATATAGTACAGTGCAGTTCACTATACACTGTTCTGCAGTTTACTATACAATACAATATAATGTATTTCGTTATAACTTTATGCCTCATATATTGCATGATATGAAAAGGGATAGCCAAGGTAAGTCAAATCTTGGTTTTGGAAAAGTGAGATCGGATGCTTTCCCTTTCAAAACTAAGTTTGGCATCAAATATAAATGTAAGTAGTTCTTTAAAAAGCATCCTGGCTTCAAAAGCCCTGATTTGGGTTTTTGTGAAACAATTTTGAAATCTTCAATGACTAGACTTGGAGTTTAACCCGAATAGAAAGTATAGAGAATAAGAGTATAGCGAATAATATATTGTTCATGAGTTCAATGATAAACTTATCAGTGTTATGGGTGCTTCACTTGTTACAGATTAAATTGGAAATTGTGCACAAAACCAAAACATTGGTCTTTGATTATAGGGCTCATCAAAATTTCATGTCTAAACGATTTCCTCTGCGATTATCAAATATAAAAGACTTTCAAATATATATTTTCAGGCATTCCTTAGTAGTGCACAAAAATATTGATTTCCTGTAGTTTATTAGGTTTAATAAATTTGGTCTAATTTTTTTTCGCTCCCAATTATATTTAATTTATTTGATTCAATGCCTTTGCAATGCCTATCACTTCTAATATTCTGTTTCTACAGTAGAGTTAGTTTTGGGCACAAAAGCGCAATAATCATAAGCTGACCGTCAGATTAATTTATTATCATAAAAGTGGTTACTATTCCTATAGTTAATCGCTTTTGTCATATCAACAATTGCTTATATACCAGGCCATGAAATAACACTTAATTCCTAGTTATATAACTGTGACTTCAGATTTATATCTGCACTCAATTCTAGATATTTCTATAGAATATACTAATAATTATTATATACAAAAATCTATGTCTTCTCTCTCTTGTATTAATGTTCAACCAATTTGTTAGTACAGAACAAATGATTTGTAAACTCCTCGAAGCAAACTGTTCCGTATACTCTAATAATACCTCGTCTTTACTTCAGTTATACAGTATATTGATATTACGTATGATATTCGGGTAAACATCTAATGAGATGAAAGTTTTATGCCTTTAATGTAAGAAAATAAGTGCAAAACAACTCAATAATATATTTATAAATCATAACATTTTTTTTATAACTTTCTGAACATTCACTGCATTTCCATTAATTATTCAATTTTTGAAATCCCTTCCGCGATATACATATTTAAAATATTTTAGAATTCACATAAAAATGTTCAATATTCAGCTTTTCTGAGAATTATTAAATAAACAAGGCTATGCACAAGCAGGTTACTCGAAATGTCCAAGCTAACATTTTTAAACAGACCTTATTATGTGAAGAATATTAAATATGTGAAGAAATAAAAAAAATCTTAATAGAAAGTAGAGATAAGCAACATAGGACTAGAAAGGCCGTGACCTTTTTGTAGTTATACCCTATTAGGCAATGAGTCTGACGACAAGGGGGGGGGGGGTAAGCCAAAAATTTTGGACAAGAAGGGTACAATGAATCAATTTTTTCTCTAAAAAGTGCCCCCTTTTTCGAGTTTTTGCCTCCAAATCGTCGAAAAACAGAGGGAGGGGAGGGTCAGCCTCAGTCAAAATCTCAGGGGGTTACCCCCTGTACCCCCCATTATCTTTTTCTGATAGATAGTACGATACAAGCCCTCTTATCTCATTATATTTTCAATTATTGTGTGTTGGTGGGTAATTCAACTTTATAGAAGTAATCTGCACTGGTAATTGTAACCATTTTAATTTTTAATTAAAGACCTGTCATTCGCACAAAATATTTTAAGCTTTAAAAATGACATTTTGTGACTCATATAGTATTTGTATTTAAAAAGCTTATAAAATATTAATATAAGTATTGCCAGAATTTATATAAGAAACAAAGTTAACATATTTTCTACATTAGTCATGAAATTAAATCATTTATGAGACAAACGGAAAGACAATACTATTTAATGATATAATATAAGAAATTTTATGAATCAATTAATACTTAATACATGAAAAAAAAATTCTGAGTTCATTCACACATTCAATACGACTATAAGTTATAGTCTCTTAAAAACATTAATTTCAGAATTATTAGACTTTTTTTTCCCAAAAGTCCACAAACTTTTACAATAAATCACAATTTAATTATCATTTTTTGCTTATAATAATAATGGCTTAGATTTTCTGAATGACTTCAAAGCAGATATAAATTGATTGAATTTTTACTTTTTTTTTGTGCATATTTTGCGATGAATCAGATTTAAAGCAAACCCAAGAATATCTAATAAGGGCTTAAAAAATAATTAATAATCCTTTTCTTCATAACGAAGTCGAGTCCAGTCAAGCCTAAGATGAATTGAACTAACTTTAAGCAAAAAGTATGCCTGACTATCATGAGTCATGAGTTTACCAAATCTATGCATTATTTATTAAGATTGATTCCGAATAAAAATCTTCTCTGGATTCGCAAAAATCTATATTTCAATTGAATACAGAGATGTGCAAGGGGGTAATTATAGTTGTACACAAGCACATTGTCGAATAGTGGCCTAAATCGTACTGACTTTAAAGGTAAAGCAGCCCGGGTGAGTAAAACGTAACTCACTTAAAAAATAAGTCACCCTCGTCACATTGCAGATAAAATTAAGGAAAAAAAACTAGCCAAGCTAATCCCACCCTTTGAATAGGTTCACCAGTGAATTGAGTATAAGATTTAAAATACTTACATAAAAACTACATAAAAGTGTTTATAGTGTGAGCTCTTATTATAGTCAGACAATCGTGAAGTTAACCCAAAAGAGTATTTCTTTCAACCTCTCGAGTGCTTTCCTGCAGTGCATTACGTATTGATATAAAAGGTCTTTTACAGGGCTTTTAAAAAATAAACTTTTAAAACAACAGGATTTAGTGCTTTAGTAAAGTTTTTCCGTATTTATTGAATATTTGTTTACGAAAACTTATATTTTTATATGCATTTGATTTTGTATGCATTGAGAAAATCTTTTTTTTTGTTTGTAAATAAATCAATAACTGATATATCAATTCATTTTTCACATATTTTTATCTCTGTTTTGCCTATATTTTTGTTGCGTATAATTAAGTTTGAAATTAATGTTTAGTTTTTAAAACTTTTATTTCTAATAATTTATCTCATATTTTAATATATTTTTGTTCAGAAAAAAAAGTTTGAATTAATGCATAATTTTTCGCTTCAATGCTTCAATTCAGTCATCCGTTTGTTTTTTGTGTTTACAGACTCTTAAACATATGATAAGTATTATTTGAAAACTAAAATTATAGGACTTTTAAGTAAAATACTGTTTAAATATTTGAATGCAATGACATTTTAATGAAAATTACTCTTATTTTGAAGTATATTCTCGTGTTTTTAGCTCTCAATTACAAGCAATCGATTGTTTTCTGCTATTAAGCCATCACTTATTCATACACTCCTAACACAGACAACATTTTAAGTTTTCGTAGTTTTAGTTTATAAATAAGCGAATATACATTACTCGCTTCAAAATTGGAAAACTATTCAGGGATGTCCAAAGTGGGCTCATTCACAATGTCATTGCAAACTCTATTTTAAATATTATCTCCTATTTGTGCGAATTCAGCATAGATTATGTTATACCGTATCTCTAATGCTATTTTACTACCAGAGCATTTAGCATCATTTTAATTTTCCCCCTGGCACACTCTTATAATCCTTGGTTAAAAAACTATACTAAAAGTTATTTTATTTTATTCCATTCAATGTTCAAAAATGTTTTTAAATTTCTATACACTTTTATAATTATTTTATTGAATTTTTTTTCAATTTAAACATTTCTGACGTTTTATTTTTGAATGCAGTTATGCTTTAATGCAAATAACATTAAATATTTAATTGAATTTTTTATTTTTTAAAGCAAACAAAATATAATAAAAATATATTATCTGTTTTGAAAGACTATTTGAGTACACTTTTACGCAATGCCATAGTTTGCAAGTTATTCATGAGTTATACGGAATTATTTTTTTTGAATAATAAAAATGCAGCCGTGAACAAACCTGGTTAATTTACGTCATAAAACTTTGTTATATAAAATGTTAAATCATTTTATTTTCCAATTTATATGAATAATTGACTAAATTTCAAAAGTCTGCATCAAATAATCACCTGTGCACATTTGAAAGTTAGGAAATGACTCCGATGTGATTGATAACTTTGGGAATATTTTGCAATCCCGGATATTCCCAGTTCTATCCCACTCTATGCACATCTAAAATAATTAATATAATTATTTGGCAAACATTTCAATCTAATTATTATTTCGAGTAATTATTTCAGAAAAATATTTTAATAATAGAATATGTTTTGCATTCACTTCATCCGCAGCTCTGCTATAATCTAATGACTGGATGGACGGCATTAACATTTGTTTTACTCAACAACTAATTTAATCAATGCTTTTGTTAAAAGGAGACACAAATGCATTTGAAATGAAATTATATTCTTCTTCTCTGTACTGAACAATGAAATTAAAATCCGATTCCAGTCTTGGATTGCCAGCCATTGCTAGTGATTCACAATTTCTGATGTGAATACAAAATGCTTTATCACTCTCTCCTATCTCTATCTCTCACTGTTTAAAATGATGGCACAGTTACATAGTATACTTATGCCCTCTTTTCTATTGATCAAATCGTATCTAATGGTTGTGTTTTCTTCCATACGCTCTCTCCGTATGTCTCAAAACAAATCTATAATTGTTTTTCATTCATTCAATTTCCAGAACAGAAACTCTTATTTCCATTCATTTCTTGTTTTGTTTCCGAACAGAAAAAAGAGTAGAAAATATAAAAAATAAAAATTGAATCAAAAAATAAAAGCAAAGACACAAAAGATGTTTATTGAATAGGATCGGGAAGAATGGTAATGATCTTGCACTGGAACAGCACTTTATGCTTATAAATTATGCATTAATAATATCTCGTGTACTACCAGTGCATTTCGGAGTCGTTCAGAGAGAACTAGAAAAAAGTTTTTTAAATAAATTTTATTGAAATTATACTATTTTTATGATAAAATATAAATAAATGATCCTGCATCAAAAGCTCGAAACTACTGAAAAAAGACTAAACAAAATAAAAATTTAAATTTCGAGCAGTGATGCGGAAAAGGTGGTGATTACAGAGTGCTGCCAAACAGGTCAAATTCAGGTCTAATTTGCATTTATAGCAAAGCGGAAAATTATATACTAGCAAATATTTAAGCTTTCAATACCTGAGCTCTGATAAAATGTATTTGTATACCGAATCTGTTCATCCAATGCCAATCTTCCGCATCTTTGCGATTGAAAGTAAGAATATAACTCCAGTTGTATAGCACGGGTGGGAAAACACACAGAAGTATTGGATTCAAAATACTTTTATTACTTCAAATGTCTGAATAAAAGCATCGTTTGTTATGTTCGCTCGTATTCTCTATTCATTAAATAAAATTTTTCAAACATCTGAACAAAAGTGAAATTTTAATTCTCTGCAAATGTAATCAATTAAACTGTTTTTGTCAATAATATCATTAAAATTAATTAATTATACAGAGATGACCAGACGTTGGCTTAAGTTTGCCGGGAGTTTGTGCCCAACATTTGAACTTTTCCCTCGGAGTTGAAAAACAGGAATTTTCAGTAAAATTCGAGCAAAAATTGTTATATATTTTATAAGTTTTATTCTGAGCTCAAACTGAGAGCACTATTATTTAGGAAATGCCAACAAAAACTTGAATTGAACTCAAGTGAAAGTCTATGAAAATTGTTTGGGTCAGTGATGACAAACAGGAGACTTCCTTTGTGTAAAAGTGTGGCATTAGTTCCGCAATTCATCAAATGAGCTCCAGATGTGATCCCAGAAAAAAGTAAAGAATAAAATGCTTGGATCTGATGGACAATACGTGCGTTGATTTAAACGCCATTAGAAGAAGAAATATCTGCAAAAGATATTATATATTATATTCACTGCTTCTAAGGCTTGAATTTATTTTCAATGATTATTCGATTCGCTTAAAAGCAAACAATACTTTTGATCCGATAATATAAACTCTATTTCGTATTCATAGTATATATTTCACACATTTTCTATCCATTCAAACGAATTGATTCAAACTTTGATTCCAATACTTAGAGTGCATTCGATCCGAACTATAAATAGAATTGAATCCAAAGAAATGTTTTGTATATTGAAAGGCAATAGACTTTAAGGAAATGATAGCAAAAGAAATATAATTAATGTAAATGACAAAAAATCATCAGAAAATCATCAAAACATAAAGCAAACAAACATTTTCTTTAGCTGATAGCTATCCGACTTAATTAGACAGGTTTTCATTGGTTAGATTCATTCACAAAAATGTTCAAGACACTTGTGGTGGTGGTGGAGCAGTGCAGGGCAAATCTATAATCACCATTTCTAAAGAAAGTAGGGATAAAAAAATTAAAATCTGTTTACAAATCTGGACTTAAACTGGTCTACACTGAGAAGTGGCATCTTACTTGGGGCGCGAACCAGCGATCTCTCTTTCTAGTTTAACGCTCTCTATCCACTAACCGATTCTCTACTCTAGTGTCTATATAAACCCTTATTGATAACCCTCAGCATGCAAAGTGTACAGAGTACTTTATAAACATTAATAAATCAAATTAATAGTTAAAATATTGTATTTCGGAAATATTCCCAGAGCACAGAGATTGAAGTGGACGACCCTATTTGTCCCTAAATGATCCGCATACAACAACAGCACTACTATTTAGAACATTTTCCATATTCATCTTCAAACCAGGTATTTATTAAATTGTTTTGTGAAACGACCAAAAAATTTCTGGAACTTTGTTGTAGTAATCAAATTAAATTTGAGTTGAGGTCTGGGCTGACAATTATGTCGTGAATGAAAATTTCGGTAATTTAATTAAATTCTGGATTTTCTAAACATTCTCTCTCTCTCTCTCTCTCTCTCTCTCTCTCTCTCTCCCCTCGGTTACACAGATTCTGAATGCCTTTCCATTGAGTAGTGATCAATATTAGGCACTTTACAGGAATTACTGCTTTAAATAAAAAATATATATTTTAATTAATTTCGTAGAGATTTGTTCGCTGAGAGAATTGATGCATAAATAATAAATAGACTGACTGCTCGATCAGATTTAAAGCTCTCCACTGTTTGTGCTTTAATCAAATTTAATAACAATTCAGGAAAATTAGTTTCATTAGTGCAGGCAATTAGTTATAATAAAAGACTATAATTGGCTTTAATTATCTTAAATATTGTCCAAAACAACAGATTGTTTCAAAACATTCACTATTTTCATAAAACTCTATATTCGACCGAAATCTTGGCCTTTAATTAAAAATAAATTAAAGCGACATTTCGTTGAGTGAATTCCTGACATAAAAATGAACATTCAATTCAATAAATGCTCGAAATATATAACTTTATTCTGTAGTCTAATCCGTGTAATCTTTAATTATTTCTGACTTTTTATTCTGTCGTTTGATTTAATTAAAAATTAATTATTTATGAAATTAGGAAATCAATTGATAATTAGATGAAGTTATTTCTCGGAAGTTCAAGCAGAATTCAATATGGAAGATTAGCTAATGCAGAAATTGGTCCACCTACTTTAATTTACAACTCAGCCAGACTCATGTACTGATCACTTCCTTATACTTTAAAAGGTTTTTATTTTTAAATTCAATATAAGTTAATGTTTAATATGAACTGAAATGAACTCACTTTCAATTGAATTTCAAAACTCTGAGAAAAAACATTGCATTAAAAATAGCAAAAAGAACGCAATAATTATTTCAAAGTATACAAGCACAAATTCATTCATATAAATAATAAACAGTATTTTCTGTATTCTTGCCTCATATGAATGGGATCACTAAAAATGTGAATTAACTTAGATTTTAATTTGAATCTAATCTTTGTTTTATTCAATTATTAATTTCGATTCATTTAAGTATTAATTTTATGATTACATTAAGTATTAATAATTTTATTCATTTAATTCTGTTTGGAGTATAAAAAAAAAAGATTTTCATTGAATTGATGTGAATAGAGTTGATTGCCGTTTGAATTCTAAGCATAAAGTCTTAAATTCTTTGATCAGTAGTTGTTTTCATTAGTTTCTCAAAGAAAGTACTGAAGAGTCGAAAAGTGAAATCAATGCACTTTTTGCTTCATTTCTTTCTGCTCTTTAGACAGAAAAATATCGATACTGTCTATAGTTATAGTGTTATATCAGTAGTGCTGCAGAAGCACCAGTAGTAGTGGCACTCAATCCTGAGCCAGTCTAGTAGTTAAGAAGTTACACTCGCAATGAGAATCAGAATGAACTGACGCACGTGTTTCCGATATATCCTGAGCTGAATAACGAGAGCACATATACACCGATAGAACACAGAATGCATTAGCGCTCAGAGAAAGGGATGAACTCTTTCTCTTTAAAGACGTGATACGTTTGCCTTTGCAATGAGTCAGTCTCTTGAATGCAAAACCATAGAGAATCAGTATAACTGTGCAATAGTGCAACTCAACTGTGCTCTCTCTCTCTCTCTCTATACAGTACTCTACTGTTACAGTACAGTAGTTCTGTATTGTGCAGCACAGGCACAGCTACTGTAGTACACCTATTATGATGTGTTCAGAATTGAAACATTTGAGTCAAATGCAAAACTCTTAGGTTTAGCTCTTTGTTTGAGTTTAAGTGATTGCTTCCAACCAAATGTTGATCTTTGGTAAACAATTTTATCACTTTTAGAGACAAAAACTGATGAATTCCCCAGAATTTTCTTAATGCATGCCTTCTATGCCTTCTATTCACTAAAGGCTTCTATGCATTTGGAAATTGAATTTTTTTTCTCTCTTTTATTATTGTTTTTTTTTCTTCTAAACATTGATTTTCGTTATTAATGAAAAATATATAATATATGACTTGAGTCGCGACTCGTTTTTTTTTCTCAATCATATTCTATTCATAAGTTTTAAGAATTAGTAGAAATAAATCGATATTTTTGTTTCGCATATCCAAACCGAGCGCTTAATAATCTAAACGTCAATATTATTAATGTGTCAATTGATTAATGATTTTTCCGGAGAAGACTTTAGCTTTCAATACGAAAAAAAATGATTCGCAAAACAAGATTACAAGAAGTTCTTCGTCGGGAATGTGTCGACAGAATTAATTCCACTGAAAAAAGTAATGAATGAAAAAATTATAAATAATTGCTTTTTCTGTTTATTCAATCAAATATTCCGATAAATACTTATATAAAATATATTGAAATTTTTGGTTTTCATTATTTGTTTTAAATGAATTCTTTGTTAACTAAAATATATTCTTAAACAAAATCAATAATAAGAGTTAAATGAAGTTTTTCATTGACTCAGTTGTTCAGACTTTAATTGAATTAGGATTTGGGGCAACGGATGGACCAAAACGAATAAAATGAGTTGATTTTCAAAGCAAAGTCTTTCTGGTTTTCACTTCAATCGTTACGCTCTTTCCATACATTCATTACTCGTGAATCTCCTTAATTGCAAACTTCGAGGTCTTATATGAAATGATACCCTTTTCGAGCATATATTTTCTTTACGGTTCTTATGTATCGCACAAATTGTATGTCAAACACAATAGAGAACAATACAGTCCTCTTCTGTTCAATGAAATACAATTCCCATACAAATAGAGTTTATATTCGGGAAAAACAAAATAAAAACTATAAGAAAACTACGAACAGAAATAAGTTTAGACTTAATTCAAAACTATATAACAGTCTTATCGCTTGTGCACAAAGTATTTCAATGAGTTTTTATCTAATTTTCTTAATTTAAATATATTCTGGTTATCATTGTTTGACAGAAATAAAATATTACACAGAATATTGTGTGCACTGAAAAAACATTGCGATTTATTCGCTTTATTCTGTTTGAAAGCTAAGAATATGTGTGAATAATAACAGGGATTATTAATTTGGTTTATTATGTGCAGAGAATATATTCCCTAATTATTATTAAAGCCACTCAACACTAAACATATGCTAATTATGGAAAACTTTTTAGTATTTTAGTGACAATAAGAATGCAATTTATTATTATTTTTAGCTCTGCTTAATAGCACTTATATTAATATAACTTATTTTTGAATACAGTTTAATAATATGTATGAAAATAAACCTTTTTTTTATAATCAAAAACTTTTTTATTGATTTATTCATTTGAGTCGAATAACAATAGGAACTAAAAAATATCTGCAATAATGATATTTTATCGTCACGTTTAAGATCTTCAGTTATTTTAGACTTTTTCATTGTGTTTGCCAGTGCTTAGGCCCGACACTAGACATACGGCCCTTTAATTTCGTGATTTATCCAATTCTCGGGCGTCTAATGACAATATTTTATGATTTGGCCATAATTTGAACTGTCATTATCGCACATATATTTTATTGTATTGCAGGGAACAGAAGGCAAGAGAAAAAAAAATTGAAAGCTAACAGCTCTGTAGTGGAACTGGATTTGCAATCAAATAGTTTAAGGAATCATAGAATATAACAAAACAAATATAGAGATCATTGCAATCGAAATGTTTATTGTTTTCTCTTTTCATTTGACAGAATCATCCGCTCATAGAAACTGACATTTTTAGGGTTTATTATATGTCAGACATTCCTAATACAGAAACTACACTATAATAATCTGACTTTTTGTTTTGTTTGCACCAGCAGTTTGTGTCTATTGCTGTTATAAATTATTTTGTGAATCACTAAATTCAAATCCAATACTCAATTGATTGTCAAAATTTCGAGTCCGGATCGTATTTTTGGTCAACCCTTCTGTTCTGCTGCTCTGGTTTAATACACAGTGGCTTTGATGGCTAATATATAACAATATATTTAGAATGAATATATGAGCAGGAGCATATGATAAACTTTGGCGCGAAAATATATGGATGTAAATTATTTGTGATAAATGTGAGTCTATTTGACAATCTGTTCACAACAGCTGTTTCTGTATAGATATAGATATTATTAGTGAATACTATTGTTTGACTATTAATATTAGGTAAAGAAAAGGAACTGTATATTATCCGATATATTACAGCTGACATAGGGTGTAAAAGAGGTCGTAATTCGGCCATAATTCATAAGTATGGGCATCCAGGATATTTGGTACATACAACTAGAGTATTCAGTCACGTATTGAATTTCTTTTGAAACTCTGTTTCATTTTAATAAAAGTATACTGGAGAGTTAAATTTTTTAATTAAATTGATCAGGATAGCTCATATGTTTATTTATATTTTAGCTGCAATTTTCGAAATAATATGTGAATGCTCTCAGAAATAAGCAATTCTTATAATTCTTGAAGAGCTCTCTATTAAACCATTTTCATAGCGAACACAATGAAGAAAGACTCAGGGGGTATTGGGTCTATACCCCCCTATGCCATCCCCATTTAAGACGATACCCGTCAGGAAAAACATCTATTGGTGTCCGGGATAGCCATAAGTGTGCGCTTCTATTCCTACAATGAATTGTATTTGAAATCTAACGAATGAAATGTTTTCTCAATTTATTCAATTCAATAGAAGTGCTCTAAAAGCCAAAGAGCGGACACTTATGAATGATTTGAAAACTTTGTTAACTTTGTATGAATTGTCTCAACTTTAGAGCAGAGTTGAGAGCATTACTGTATAATAGAGTGATTGCATTGCAGTCCAAACCGTTTCCTTTCATTGACTCATACAGTCATAGAGTAGGGATGGCCAATGGGGGGTATAGCCCAAATACCCCCCACTAGGTTTTAAAATTGCCTTTTCCGATGAGTTTCCGACCCCCCTATGTTGGCGAAAATTAGTGGGCCAAATCCGTTGAGTTTGACCCCTCCTCACGATTTTGGGAAAAAATCCTCCATTTCACCTCCCCCTATACCCCCTATGTTTGCCGAGCGTGGCCATCCCTAGTCATAGAGTATTACTATATAAATCCAAACCCTTTAGGAGTTTATGCATTGATTGGCTTAAAAGTGTCCGAAAGATGGTTTGAATTATTTGTTAATAAATAGTTTAAAAGCTATTGAATTGAATTGTTTTGCATTCAAATAATAATTTCTATTATTTAATAAGCAATCAAATGATGGATGAGTTGAGTGATGTCTTCGACGAAGTCATCAATGGAATCGATCGACAGAAGAATAGAAAAAGGAAGCGCTGTCCGACTCGGGACCAGTTGTCCACTCCATTCAAAGAGTGCCGACAGTCAACTCATATGAGTTTGTCTGCAGAGGAAGCCATTGGTTTGCCCTCCGATTCGTTCCATCAGTCGATCGCCGAAAACGTCAAAAGACGCGAAAGTCTTACGAATTGTAAAGAATTTGATTCAAAACTGTTTTACGACTCAGTGGTCGACCAAATAGAGAAGAAATATAAGAACAGCGCAAAAGATGACCCAATCATTGATTTACACAATTTGGAGATAATCGACAAAAAGGGGATTTTGTCTCAAATACCCCGAACAGAATTCGGATATTTTGCTGAAAACACTTTAGAAGATTTGAGACAAAACTCTTTCATAAACACAGATCTAATCGGCTCTCCATTACTAGCGTCGACACCAAACACACCGAAGCAGAAGATGGCAGTGAAGTCAACGGTGCCGTCGAAGCAGACGAAGCAGGGTTTCGAAGGGAAAGGCAGTCAAAAGAAACGATTTGAAGCAGAAGTCGAAGCAAACGAATGCAGAGACCAATAGTTCGGGCAAACAGTTGGTGCGATCGCACAGAACATTAGCGCTTAAGACAACTAATGTTATGATTGGATCCGATGAAGAGTCGGACGAAGATTTAGATGAGAGCATCGAATCCAAAGAATTGGATAAAAACAATGAGTCGGTTGTGTTGGACAACAGCAATATGTGGAACGACTCAGTCTATCAGCTCGAGTGCCTCAACAAGACCTTAGATATGCTGAGGAAAGACAGAAGTCTTCACTTCAGTCATGGGCTGAAGCAGAGAGCAATGCAAACGCTTAATGTGCCGGCTCTGCCCTCCGGACCCAATATCGTGCCGATAGTCAAATACAACTCCAGAGGCGAACCAAACTTCGAGTTTTACTTCTTTTCGCTTCAGTCGCCTCTTGAGACCAGAGAAGAGCTGCCGATGGCCTCAATGGCCGACCAAATCATAAGTCTATCGAAACTGATATACGAATGCATTCTCTATAACGACAAACGAATCGCTCAAAAGAAAAGAGAAATTGATTTCATTTATTGATTCATTTGTTTCTAAATATTTAATACAAAACTAATTAAACAAATAAAGAAATGATCGATATTTCAACTCTTCATAATTAACCCGATCCTATTTATAATTATGATTAATGACCAGTGCATACATACTACCAATGGTAGTGATGCTCAAATGGCTTTACTGAGAGCTGTGATGCAGAGTGAGACAGGTGAAAATAGTAATGATTTATTCAATGAACTAATTGTACAAAATTAAACCAATGAATGAAAATATTGTTTGTTTACTAATTGAGAGTTTGGTTGAAATGAATGCAAAAATCTTTGATTTGTTCTCAACTTTTATTCAGAACTTTTCCGCTGAACTCATAAATTGCAAGATTTCATTCAAGTCCAGTCCAATGCCAATGATTGTGTCGGCTCTGTTGACTACAGATGTGTTTATCAAATAAAAACTATGACGAAAAAGGCAGTGATTGTCTGGGACTGACAAGTGAGCTAGATCAACTCCCGCCCTCTAATCTATAGATATATTTAAGGCACACCAAAAGGGACAACACATTGAAGAAACACCTGATTCAGGTGACCTGAATGAGAGCCTGTGCTGTGCCCTCCACTGCGGGCTTTGCGTACGTACTCTATGAACGACCGCTTGTTTATAATTAAAGGTCTTTTCTGTCAAAGAGTTGACTCAAAAGAGTTGTATTGTTTTGTCGGCAAAAATGACGGAAAACCCGGATTCGGATCGACTTTGGAATGAATTCGTGTCTTCGCTGTACAACGACTCCCTCTATGAGGCCTCTGAAGAGGAAGAGGAGGAACGCAATGACCCGGAATGGATGATCAGTGAAGAGTTGTTGCAGTTGGAGGACAACTGGGATTTCAGAGACGACAGAGCCGTCAAAGTGACTGAATATGAGTTGGATCTGCTTCTGGACGAAGACGAGGTGCCACAGGTGGAGGCGGACAGTATGGCCAGAGCTGTCGTCCAAAGCAATCCGAACATAGGATCCGATGTCTTCGACGAACAAAGCGTCCGATTACTGGTGACTCAGTTCACACAACACATCCAACTCTTGACTCAGACATACATTCAGTCACTCAATACAAATGACTTGAAATCTGTGGCAAAAAATGCGAAACAAATGCTGAATGAAATCAATGAGAAATATGAGTCGAAAAGCAATCCATTGTTGTCTGCAATCCATATAAAGCCTGCGATTCGTCTGATCAGTGAATACCCGATCGAAAGCTGTGGCAAAACAAGACAAACAAACACTTCGTTGCGAACACTTCCGGTGACTAAAGAGAATCAAAGAGTGTTCGCATCGAATGCACACATATTCAGACATTCCTGGCTTTTGCCGTATTGTGGGTATTATGACCGACGGGTCGACAAAAGCAAAACTATCTTCACTTTAGCCGAAGACCATTTGATAGCTCTGGGTTTGGAACAGTTCAGGCCTTCCTTCTCATTGAGAAAGTGCTACCGATTTATAAAACAACTTCTTCTGCCCAACAAAACAGTGGATCAGATAAGGACTCACATGAAGAACATTAGACGAAGATCTGTAGACAACGAGAACCCTATTATGTACTACAGAGAGACAGGAAGAGCACCGGAAACACACTCCGGAATAATTGATCCCAAATTAGATACTTATCTGTTCTGTAAGAACACTCCCGAATGGTATAAGAAAAAGATGGCCAACGATATACAAACAGACGGCACCCGAAGACAAAACAGTGGAATCTCTTACTTCGTATCGAAATCTAAATTCAAAAATACCGGAAATGCGTCGACAATGGATCGGAAGAAAAGACTTATACTTCCGGTACAGCAGTCGCCGCAAAAGCAAACGAATTCTATCGTAAAAAAGTATAAATATTTGAATCGTTTGAATCCAATCAAACAAACTCTGACTTCAATATCAAATACGAATTCGCGGACAAAGAAGTCGTCGAATGATATGAAGTCAACACAAATACAAACCATTGAAATGTCAGAAAACAATTCGATTCAAACGTTTTCACTCGAAAATCAAAATAATAGTCAAACGGATGATCAAAATGAATGCGAAAATGAAAAAATTGAAACTCTGGACAAAAGTGAAGACATGAATGGTTCGAATCATATGAACCGAATGCAAGTCAATAACGAGAAGCCATTGAATGAGAACGCAGTCAATGAAGAAGACGTTGAGTTCGACGACGAGTCGGATTTGGCGGCTCTGATGACCGCCAGTTCGACCATTACTACGAAGAATAGGAATAAATGCAAAACTACTAACGATTCTAACAATACATCGGTTTTGTCGATAAGTCATAACCGAAAAGAGGGCCGAAAATCATTGGCTGTCAAACAGCGCGAATCAACGCTTCAGTTGTTGTCCTTTGAGTGCAATGAAAGCGATCCGTATTCTCAACAAAAGGAAGAGCTTTTGGTTCGACTCTATTTGGAAAAAGTTCGCAAAAGTCTGTCCACTGAAGAGTACGTCCGCTTCCTTACACTCCTGTCTGACTTCCATCAGAAGCGCAATGAAGACCAATCGATGGCCAGAAGAGGTCTAATGAAAGAACTTTATTCACAAATCGAAGACTTTCTCAAACAATCGAATGTCAGTAAAGATATTATCAGTGAATTCGTGCTATTCCTGAGCGCAGAAGAGGCGGAAGAATGCGGTAAAATGTTTGACTACTTGTATTGGAAGCGATTCTTCAATTTTGTTCGCAAAATAGAAATCTATTCGTCTGTCGATCCGCAGTGTTTGCAACGACTGATGCGATCATTGAATCAATTGAAACAAAACGAACAGAACTTGGATTCTAATCGAATCCGAGCGACAGTCAGTCGAGTACTTAACGGTCACTCCTATCTCATGCATGAGTTTTCTTCACTGTTTTTGGATCAAAAGCCCAGCGAATACCTGTTCGAAGACGAAGACTTCGATGAAATAGTTGTTGACAGCAGTGATGACGAGGAAAGGAATGAGAGTTTCGACAAAAACTGTTTCGAAAACATAAATATTCCCGAAAATAATGATGAACTCAAATACGGGACAAATGAGTGCCCGTGCAGTACATGTCATACGGATCCGACTCATACAACAACGCACTGCACCAGTTGTAGCATTCGGTTCATCGGAGGTCGAGTTTATTTGACCCAAAACCACAAGAAGTTAGGTTTGGCTGAAATCCATTTCATTGAATGCGATAACAATTCAAACAAAATGTTAGAAAACAATGAAAACAATAAACCGAATGAAGAGATGATCGAAGAAGAGGTCAGTGTCGGCACTGATAACGAAATAGACTGCGAAAGCAATCGATTATTAGAAGAAAAGCAGATTATTTGGAGTATAAGTGACGACAAAATGCTTTTAGAGTTGTGTCGATCGAAGGTATTGGACGATAGGCTCAGCACTGAGTTGAGTGAAGATGTGTTCGAAGAAGTGGCGAACAGACTCTCGAAGGACACCAATGAAGTGATCGCTCGCTTCAATAAACTCATGGAATTGTTTGCATCAGAACAGGACAGCCATCGACTCAATCCGGAATCAGATCTATAACTGGTTTATAATGTTTTGTCGATTCAATCGAATCAATATTTAATTTAATTTATTTTTATTGTATTTTTTGTAATAAAACTTTCCATTCGTTTCTATTCAATCATTCATTCATTCATTTCTTGGTTTTCCTAATACCCGGTATAGTTTGACGTAAGATCGCCATTCCTACCCACCAACATTATTGCTGGTTCAGTGTTATAGAGTGTACTTTTCATATAGACAGCTCATTGGTCTACATGTATATTATGTGGACCGGGGGCAGCAAGTTTCTCAAAAAGCCATCTCTGCATATGACCTATGAAGCTCAGAAAGCCGTGTATTCACGGATCGTATACATTTTTGACAGAGAGCTTATGAGAGGAAAAGGTACTCAAGTCTAAGCTTAGAGTGAATTAAAATCCTAATAAGCAAGAAACGAGAATGAATGCTTTTTATTAGGGATGTGCAAGGGGGGGTATAGACCAAATACCCCCCTGAGTTTGAGATTTGGCAAAATACCCCCCCTGTGGTTTGAGGCTCTGCTA
>JAQIWA010001052.1:0-21684 GCA_034693305.1 Eueremaeus valkanovi
TGGTCGTTGCTTTTATTTTTCTGCTTCTTTAGCAAACTATCCTACTCTACAAAACTGTTGGGCCGAAGAGGCGTACTCGATCCCATGGCGATGGGGGAGAGGGCAGGTTGTAGAGTTTCTAATTTTCTACTTAAACCCATTGAAATTGGTTTAAGCAGAGGGTTAATGCGGTCCTAGTCTTTGGGCCAAGGGTTGCTATTAGCTACTGGTGACCTCTCCTCTTATCAACAATACTGACAAGAGTGTGAGAATTGAATACATAATGAAAATACAATATCCAGCGTTCCAAAAACGTTAGTTTGATCAAACGCAACGAGAACAACCTCCCCGCGGTGCTGGCGGAAACAGGTTCAGAGCAAACCTGGCTAATGTTCTCGGTGATTTATTTGAATACGTATATGCCAGCAGATGGCGTTTGATCAGAATAATTTAACACGAGATTGAAATGTCCTTTAGGAGCAAATCCAACCAAAATAAAAAAGAAATATTACTCGAAATCATAGAATATTTTAATAACAATATTAAAAGAAGTGAAATAATAATATTGTTACTAAAATATTCTACGATTTCGTGTTTTATTAGTAAAAAATAAATGGTAAGTATATTATTAAATAAAATAAAAATTCTTGATTCCAGTGATTAATAATGTCTGATATAAATAAATGTGCGATTTGTGGTTGCGACGTTAGTCGCTGCGCAACAAACAAAAAGACAAAAAGTAACAATAAGTGGTACTGTATTAAATGTTACAACAAAAACTATAAATCAAAATCAATGGTATCATTAAACACGACATCCACGTCATCATCAACGTTATCATCCACTTCATCATTAGTAAAAGACAATATCACAATACCTATTCCAAAAACTATTTCATCTCATATAATGTGTATTTTCAAATGTCCCAAACCAACAAAACTCCAGCAAATCCCGGCAAAGGCCCGATTGCAAGTATTCATTGAAACAGGAATTCTTGCCCCCAACGGTTCTCGTGCTTGTGCTGGGCATTTGGATCAAAATGATCATTTTGACCTGGAAGAATTGTCTTCATTAACAAAGGCCAGTGATAATTCTGAAATGACAGCCAATGAGATCGTTTCATTACTTAATGGCTTACGTCAGAGTGTGATTGATAATAAGAATAATAAAACTTATTTCGACGATTTGTCTGATGAAGACCTCAAACAATGTACCGGTGTTAAAAGAAGCACATTCAATGATTTACTTCTTTGCATTAACAGCCGATTTGAGAGACCCAAATCACTGGTTCTTGGACTATTTCTTGTGAAATTTCGAACAGGTGATTCTCTCAAACAAATCTCGATACGATTTAACGTTCCTGAGCCTACAGTCAAGAGATATATTTCTCGAGTTCGTGAGGCTCTTTTGAATAATTATGTCCCGTCACACATCGGATTTGGTGCTATTACTCGTCAAGTGATTAAAGATAACACTACTGAAATATCAAAATCACTTTTCGATGTACCTGATGATAAAATCATCACTATTGCTGACGGTACATACATTTACTTTCAAAAGAGTGGTAATTATGAAATTCAACGAAAACTGTACAGCTCACACAAGAAGAGACCACTAATCAAACCAATGATTTTTTGTACTTCAAATGGTTTGATTATCGACATATTTGGACCGTATGAAGCGAATGAATGGGATCATTCCATACTTCTGGAATTAGAAAAGACAGCCGATTTTCGTTCATTTTACGAAAATAATGACGTCTTCATTCTCGATAGAGGCTTTGAGAATGCACGGAAAGAATTGGAGAAGAAGTACGTCATTAAAATCCCTTCATTTCTATCGCGAAGTCCAGAGAAAGAAAAACAACTCTCTACGCCTGAAGCCAACAATTCCAGATTTGTGACAAAGTGCCGGTTTGTCATCGAAATGGTGAACGGGGCCTTAAAAAATACTTTCAAAACATTCACAAATGTTTGGCAAAATACCTGTGCGAAAGAAATGATGTCAGACATAAAAATCGCAGGCGCTATCTATAATCAAGATCATGAGCGCATATATTCGGATTTCTTAGATTCGAATACTATTATACAACGGATGAAAGACAGAAAAGAGACTCCTAATCGGTATTGTATTTTTAGATATATTGAAATAATTTTATATATTTTTTTATATAGAATGTTTGATATGGATTTAAAATATAAATTAATCCGAACTCGAGCCAAATCCAATTACATTCGAATTGATCTCAGCGAATCATCGAATGATTTCGACGATTTCCCCCAATTATCGCCAAAAGGAATATACTTTTTGGCGTGTGGAAATTATCAGATTAAACAGGTAAGTAATAAAAATTTTATGATAAACAATAATTTAAATATATTTAATTATTTTTAAGGCCCGGTCATATATCGCTAGTCATTTAGACCCGAATGGAAATTATGAGATATTTGTGTTCAGAGAAAATGAGACCAGTTCACAGATATTCAGTGAATTTCAAATCAATAATCAGACATCCATTTTAGTGAAAGCTCGAATTGAATCCCGACATTCTGGTTCAAAAACCTATGGAGTTCTTATACTGGCTGATAGAAGTAAACGAGACGACGAGTCTATAATTGCTTATTATTGCCAGTGTAAGAACGGAAAGCGAACCGTAGGTTGTTGTGCGCATACTATGTCAATTATTTGGTAAGTCATAAATTATATTGAATATAAAACATTATATTGAAATTAAATATAAAGTTAATTGAATGATTTTTCAGGTATTTGAGCTATGGACGATATCTGACAGATCTTCGCTCACCAGCTTCTTTTTTGAATGATTTATTTGATAAAGAAGTTCCTCTGTCAGATGAAGAAACCGATGAAGAAGAAGAAGAAGGCTAACAGAGAATACTTATTGTATATATATATTGACATATTTGATCGCTTATTTTCATATGTTTTTCATCTTTCATATAATTGATTAATTAAATTTCTTTAAATAATTAAAATAATTGTATTTTAATTAATTTTGCTTTGGTTTCTTTGAATTAAAAAATATTTTCTTATTACTTTTGTCTACTTTTCTCAACTTTTAAACGTGTCTTGCTAACACTTATAAATAAATTTGAGTTAAAATATACATGCCTCCTCTTTCTATAGTCTAAGAGGAATTCTTAATTTAAACTTAAAAATTCTATGATTTCATAATTGAATAACTCAAAAAGTATCCAAGATTAAGATTTTCTATTCTTGAAATGATAAATCTTCGTGAAAAACTTAATTCAATTATACACTTAAATCCTAACCGTCAGGCTCCGCCTCTGATACCCAACACTCTACTCAATCTACCCATATAGCTTAATTATACCTGCCACTTATTTATCACTTTCCAAGCATTTCCGAGTAAAATCAATCACATCATCAGTTTCAGTATCTCCTAGGCTTCCAATCAAGCAATGATTCACTTACTTCCCTCTTCTTCCTGACATCTTTTGCGTGACTTTCATCTATGTCTATGAGAATTCTTGTTCTAAAAATTGCTTAATTCTCCCAGCTTAAAGGGGTAATTTCTGTCCCAGATGACTATACAAATGATTTTTATGATAATACTAAATCATTTTCACACAAAAATCCATAGGCACTTTTTCTATGACAGCCGAGTGATCCCCTTTCACTTGAATTCAGCCAATTATGAAGGAATATAAGACAATAAGTACTGTACAGTATATATGATTTGCAAAATATTATAATCGTATTCACAATAATTAATTCAATTCAATAACTTATACTGTAATAGAAATGCATTCAATTGACTCAATACTGTATAATGAAATCGGAATTTGAGTAGACGTCAGACCTCTATAAGCATTTGGATCTCTAACGAAATGATGTTCAGCTTCACTGTCAGTATAGGCTTCACTGCCTGACTCTCCTCTACTCTACTCTTAGACTACTGTACGTAAGAGTGTGTAAAGTGTATTGCATTCACAGCTACAGTATTACTATTACTACAGTACAGTACAGACTAGCAGTACTGCAGTACTGGTGCAGAGTATTCAATACAATTGGTTCAATACATTTCAGATCACATTCACTGCTATTTTATTCAATATTTTTACTATTATTTACGCCAATCAGACGAACCATTTGTCTCTTAATTCAGATTAAGTTTAATTGTATTCAAAGTGATATCAATTGTCATAACTAGTGGTAAGGCTTAGAATCGATTTAAGATTAAAACGGATTTGATTTGAATGTGTGTTACCTCTGGTCGTACTACTGGTGTCGTATACAAAGGGAAAGGGAGTCTACAGTATGTCTGTGTGCGTGCACTGCATAACGACGACTCACTGCTAGGCCACTGCTCTTCCAGTCTACCAGTGCTGACATGTCTGCCATTCCCGTACTTGGATCCCGAATACCGTCTTTCCATTGAATTAATGTCTTTTAGTTACGAATCAACTGTTGATCGCGTTTACCATTAATTGGGTTTTGATTACTATTACTGTTAGGTCTGAACCATATCTATTGGATAGTCAGGTCTAAGCTCTTGAGTCGACCGACAGTCCAATCCTGACATACTAGTGCTCAGTACTAGTGCTCGATATAACGGCATTGAGTTTAGACAATCTGTTGCTTAACAAAGGATTTACTTATTTATGGTTAGACTTGAGTTCACTTTGACTTAACTGTTGGACAATCAGAGGACTAGTACTGTATGTTAGGCCTAACTGTGAGCCCAGACTCAGATCAAACTCAGTTCAGTTCAGATCAGACTTAGATTTAGTTGATTTCAAATGCGTTAATAAATGACTGAAATATTGGACTAAAAAGACTTAATACTAACGACTCAGGGATTGGACTGTTTTTTCTCGTTTATATAGATATTGCTTAAGATATGAGTCATATCTGAGCCAAAGAGATGTCAATAATAATCCGATTGCAAAACCTTCCACTTGAGGCCAACTCCCTGGACATCCGGCGCTTCTTCCAAGGCCTACAGATCCCGGACGGAGGCGTTCATATCGTGGGCGGAGAAAATGGCGACGCATTCATAGCCTTTGCCAGCGATGAAGACGCGCGTCAGGCCATGGAGAGGAATGGGGACAACATTAAGGACTGTCGGATCAAATTACTCCTTAGCAGTAGAAATGAAATGCAAAGAGTCATAGACTTAGCCCGCAATCAGACCCTCGGAATCAAACCATTAGACCCACTGAACAGTAGTACCAATTCAGCCAATTATCTCAATTCTGGTCTTTTGCCGCTTCCGAGCGCTGCGCAGAACAGCCTTAAGTCTACTATGGGTTCCATCGGTTCCAATCGCAATGCCAGTCGAAGTCCTGACAGAAGGCCAGTCAGTTCACGAACTCTTGAGAGAGAGAACAGAATAAGGAATAGGAGTAGAAGTAGAAGTCCTTTGCGCACAGAAAGAGACCGAACCCTAAACGGAAGTGCAGGCAATGGTCTGAACCGAATCGGTTCCATGGGTTCAATGCATTCCGGAATTATGGACTCAATCCGTGACTCTTCGCTCCACAACTCGTTCGCACCGCACGACTCATCCGTTCGCTCCCGACTCGGCTATTCTGATGCCGTTCTGCCGACAGGACTACAAGAGAGCCGCGGAGGCGGACAGTGGCCGCCCAATGAGGGCTTTAACAGTCATGGGTTGAGAACCGATATGTCCGCTTCGGGTGATTTTGATCGCGAACTCGAACTATTCAGAGATAACCGTTTAGTGCAGACACAAAGTGAGCCCAACCCGAACGACAGGTCCTATACGGTAGAGCTCAGGAATTTGCCGTTCAATGTCGTGGTTCGGGACATAATTGAGTTCTTCAACGGTCTGTTCATTCCCGAAGAGAACGTAAAGATACTGATCGACGACAGGGGTCTGACCACTGGTGGAGCTCTGGTACGGTTCCATAACGAGCGTGACTTCGACGCCGCCCTCTCAATGAACAAACGCTTCTTAGCCGACCGCAAGATCGACGTCCAACCCCTTCTGGACCCTCTGGTGCCGGAGCGCACAGACCTAATGCTATATCCGCCGCAACCTTTACAGCACTCGATGGACGTAAACCCAAACCTAATGAATCGACGAGCGGTCGCACAGGACTTAGTTCTCTATATGAAAGGCCTGCCCTACAGCAACTGCACGGAACTGGATGTCCTCAAGTTCTTCGAACCCATACGACTCGCAGACATAGTTATCGAAAGCGACCGAACGGGTAAACCGACGGGTAATGCGTTCGTTGAGTTCGAAAATATTCGCGACTATGACTCAGGTCTTCAGCGGAACCTCAAACATATGGGCCGGCGGTATATCGAACTGTTGCCGACCACGAGGGACGACATGCTGGACGCCCGCAGAGGCCTTCCACCCCCTCTGGGGAACGAGCCCTCGAAAACCTTTTGCATAAACATTAAGGGAATTCCGGCGACAGTTACTAATCCAGATCTGACCAGTTATTTCTCTAATGCCGGCGCTCAGCCATACGCTATACACATAATGCTCAGACCCAATGGTCTGAATGCGGGCGAAGCTTACGTCGAGTTCGCCTCTTTGGAGAGTCAGTACTGCGCCCTAAGCCGCGACGGCGACTACATGGGCACCAATCGGATAGCTATCAAAGCCGTTCCCTTCGAAGAACTTAGAGAAGTGGTCGGAAAGCCTCCGCGCGTTCCTATGAATGAACCCCCGATCCGATCATTGCCGCCTCCGAGTGGCCGACCGCCGAGGTCTGGACGCCATGACGACCACATGCGGCCGCAACACCGAAGGGATCGCGAAGAGAGAAGGGGTCGAAGCGATCCGTTTAGTGACAAGCGCTGTGTGATTCAGATGACAAACATCCCCTACCGGTCCTCCACTGAAGATATCTGTGTTTTCTTCTCTGACTTTGGAATAACAGAGCAATGCATTCAAAGACGTTTCAACGATAAGGGACAGCCGACTGCCGACTCCCTCATCGCCTTCCATACCCCCGAAGACGCCACCCGTGCTGTCAGACAAATGCATAAAAAATTCTTAAACGGAAGATCAGTATATCTGAAGCACACGTAAAGTGCGGACACTTTTCGGCTCTAATCGAAAGCATTACTCGATTTCATGTTAACAAACATTTTGTCAAAATTCACAAATTCTTTCGCAAAACACGAAAATATCTTGAATTCAAAGTTCAAACAAATCAATACCAGTGTTGGTCTCTCTCTCTCTCTCCATAACTAATATATTCTCTAATTCGTTGAATTCATCCCTTTATTGGATATAATCTAAACTACGAATAGGTTTCGAAACTTATAATTAATGCGAACTCTATTTGAATGAATGCATAGTTTTTTATAAGACTTCAAAACTAATTATTATATTAATTGTAACCAAAAATTAATAATTATTTTATATCCGATTAATGTCATACAAATCGATATTATTTCTGTTCTTATTATAAGTCAAGACTTTATGTAAAATTCGGTCAAAATTTTAATTATTTTAAAATAATTTGATTATCCATTGGTTTATTAGTAATTAATAAATATTTATAATTAACTTAATTGAGACTAAAGTCGATAAAACTTTTTCGTCGAATACAGTATTGTATATTCAAATGGATTAATAGAAATAAAAGTGTCTTTCCATCTATCGGTTCAATTTGATAATTATGATCAGAATCATCGCAGAATCACAAGCAAAATCTGATATGGAGTACCCGACCCTGTTCAATTGCCCGACCCATTTGAACAGTTAGGCTTTAGAACATTATATTTGTGTTGATATTAAAAATGTTTTCAATACCTGTATTAATAATTGAGTTTATAAAGAGTAGGGATGTGCAAGGTCAGTTGAGACAGGGGGTATAGTGACCGCCACAATGGCTGCAAAAATGGCGTTCAAGTTCGACCCAATTAGAATAAATTAAGCACTATTTGGCCTAATTTAGTTAAATTAAGCTAAATTTAACCGAAATTCGGTTAAAATCAACCATGGCAAAAATACCCGGGCGAAAAAACAAAGGGTTTGTCTAGCACTGGCCTCAATACACGGGGGGGGGGGGGGAGTTTTGTCAATTTTAAAACAGGAGCATTTTGTGTATATGCATATTGTTTATTGACCACAATTACTGTATGAATAGGAGAAGCATAGAAATAATTGGATATAATTCACATCAATTCGCTATAAATATTTAATTTTCAAAATTCATCTCTAATGAGTAATGACTAATGAGTACAAAATTCAGGCATTTTTTAATTTCGCTATTATATCAATTTGAGAGCTCTTACAGTTAAACAACTAATAATTATAGTAACTGTTAGAGTTTAATAAAGGCTCAGTGCAGTTTAATACATTAATTAGGAAGTATCCAGTTCAACTCAACCTCTCTTTTTTAGTTGACATTAAACAATATTAAATAAAGTTAATTATTATAAGTTTAAAGGATTAGAGGTTTGACTGTATATTAGTGTCAATTATCATAGGTTTGAATAATTGATTTTCATTTGTCTGAATGTGAATAAAGTGTGAACTTTAGAGAAATATCAAAGCGCCTTGAATTGTGCAAGGATATTTTTTATATACAATTTTAATCAAGCCTACTCAGTCTCTCTTTCAAATAAGACTATTATGAATTTTGTGTGTTTTTTGTGTAGTTCAAAATTCAAATAGAAAAGTCAGTATATCAGTGTTTTCGAATCCAACGCCTTGAATTGTGCAAGGAATTTTTTCATATATAATTTTTATCTAACCTCCACTATTCCTCTTCCAAATAAGACCAGATTCAATATTGTACCCCTGCAGTTTTTCTGTGGCGCGCGCTTCAATTGTTGTGCCAGACCTAACTCACACTGTACCTTGTGCAGAGACATTGCTGAAACGACTGAAAATTCACTAAAATCTATTCATTGCAAATCTTTTCCAAATATTTCTCAAATAACTAAGAGCTCATATATTTCGATATGATTTAAGGGTTGAACTAATCTTATAACTATTTAACATAAGTTTAGTCATATTTGGGAACATAATTTGATCAGGCTTATTTGGATGCACAAAATAGATGAACGCATTGGTGAAGATTGCTATTTAGTTTGAAAGAGCAATAAAAAGTAGACTGATTCAAATTATCTAACTTGAAAAGGAAAGGCTAAATTGTCGAAACCCCCATTTTATATAAAATATTTTATGAATTAATTCTTTTCACTGGGGCACCCTTGGCAAAACTATATACTCATCTTTTTCTACGGAAGCTGAGGTAAAAAGACCAAGAAGATTTAGGCAAAACAAGAATTATTATAGAACTAATAATGTAGGAAGTACAGACTAAGTCAAAAATGTGTATTCAAACTGAGTGATAGCCTTTCAAAGATTTCATATCAGTTTTGAATCAATTAAACTTTTAACAAGAGCTGAGATTAGAATTTTGTGAATAAATAATTAAATTTTTATTCAAAAAATTATTTGATTGGAAACTGATATGAAATTATCGAAAGGATAAGAAGTTATCAAAAATAAGATAACGGCTATTACTCAGTTTGAATACACATTTTTGACTTCTTCTGTACTGTAACATTAGGACTGTCTGCTTAAACTGTCTAAAATCCTATAGAGAGCAAAGACCAGGGTACAGAATCTGGTTTATCTTTAATTATAGAATTACTTCAATTAATATATATTAACGACTAATACCTTATAATTAAATAGTGTTTAAGTTTATTAATATATGTAATCATTTATAAGAGCTTTAAAGAAGTGATTGCTTCGCAAATAAATACCAATAATTATAGTGAAAAGCATTGGACTATATCTGCGTTAATGGACTGAAGGAAAGGAAAGAAGAGAAACAAAAATAGATTTGAATTCAAAACTTGAATGAGAAATGATTTTAAAGATAATCAGAAGTCAGGCCCAACTCATTTGCGTGAACAATGATGAAAGTGCTTGCACTGGAAGACAGGTAAGGGATTGGCTTAGAATCACTTGACTGTACTTTAATGAGGTTCGGCTCAAATTTCTGTGCACTTGAAATGACTTGTGATGTGACACAGAATGTGTCTTACAGTCAGTCAAACTCAATGTTCAGTTGAGTTCAATGCCTTCGATCTTCTATCAGATATTGTCTGATATGAGAAGATATGGCTTTAAATCAATTAATAATAATAAAAGAATTATAAGAATGAGAAGTATTTATAAAAATTCATTTCAAATATTTATTGAAACCAATGATTCGGTGCCATAAATACAATGATTGTTGAAGCCATTTGAGGCACCCATACAGCCTAACAGCCTTACAGCCACAGACGACTAGCTATTTAACAAATAAGTTCAAAATAGAGAAAACATTTCCAATATTTAAACATTAAATGCAAAAAATCAAAGTTAACTCGAATTTAACGAAACTTTTTATGGAATTATAGTTTGAGTCAAACACTTGTCTTATGTCTGACAATAGAGTTGAATGTAATCGAAGTGATGCTCAAAGAAAGGCACGAATTATACGAATACTAATGATAGGGATGGCAGGGATTGGAGAGAGAGAGAGTACAAATGAGGGCATACGAGAGGAATCATTGCATGTGATTAAAAAGTGCACAATTAGGCACTCGATTAACAAAGTTTTCAATAGATTTTAGTAAATCAAATGTAAATTACAATTAATAATGAATTGTTTGGAATGCAATGAAAACCACATTTTCTTCTTAAGTGTCCAAAAATAATACACAGATTGTACTAAAATTGTGTCTATAATTAAAGTCTTATATAATAATAGTAATCAATATATAATAACAGAAACAAAATTAGTTTTGACTATAATTTGTTTAAATATTCTATAAAAATGAAAAAATTATTATTTATTTTCTTTTATATAATTATATAATTGAATAATCATTTGATTAGTGCTTCAATCGATTGATTATAAATACCATTAATTCAGTTATTGGTCATTGAATTGTTGGTTCAAAACTGACATATTTTAGTGCATAGTTTGGGTAATATTCCGATAGAATTCATAGATCTTTTTATAAGGAATTTTTCTTTTCTTTAATAACATTATTAACACATTATATACAGGGTTTGCATCGAATCTAATATTAATATTATTTAGTTTTCTATAAATAATGGTTTGTTTTGCGCAAACGTTTGGTTCCTTTGGAACATAAGTTTGAGTCTTAGGCCAAATCTTTAACGCCTAGTATTCTGGCCGCAGAATCAGCTCCAGAATCGAGCAAATCGTCCAAAATCTTTGAGTCCTGAATACCCAACAGATTCTGAATCAGATCACTTCCATCGCCGTTATCGCCGTCACAGCTATTGGAGTTGTTTTGTGCAAATGTTTGCTCCGATTGTTTGACGTTATCTTTTGGAATCAAATACAGCAATGAATTACAGCTTCCCTTAGACTTAACACCTTTTGTGGCAGACGTTTGGCCTATCAGTCACGCAAATAGGAAATTCATTAAAATAATTGTCGAATACTTTTATGGGTTTATTGATTAGAAATATTATACTATTAGTGCCAATGACTCACTTTCTGTCTCTTTGAGAAGAGATGCCGAACCAATGGACGGAATGATTAGTTGTTTTGATTTACCCTTTCCTCGCGTCGATAACACACTTTCCGGATGATTAGTCCTGTGGTGTCTGAGAAGACTGTTCTTCAATGAAAACTTTTTGGTGCAAAGCGTACACTTGAAGGGACGTTCCCCGAGATGTACCCGCATATGACGGCGCAGGTTGTCTACGAGGGTGAACTGTCGGGGACAGAACACACAGAATATCTGTTCATAAGAATAAGTAAATTAATTTCAATTCAATTATATTTCAATCGATTTCTTCAGTGTTAGCGTTGACTCACTTTCTCTGAGCCGTAGGCCTCATAATCGTCGTTATGATTGTCTAAAACCATTTTGGTTTCAGTCGCCGGCACTTTATCGACAGCACCTTTCGATTGGAGAATCGCGTAATCGTTGGAATGGCAGGACTGGAGGTGTGAGAGGCACTTGAGTCGACCGTTGAAAGACGTTTCGCATAAATAACATTTGAAATTCAGTCGATCGTCGGTCTCGTCGTCTTCGAGAGGAATGTTTGCATTCGTTTCATTCAATTCTTCTTCAGTTTTGTCTTCTTTTCGATTCCTTAAGAAAATGTTTTGTTTCCCACTCTTAGTCCAGTGTCTCAGATAATAGTGCTTTCGAAGGTTTCCTTGGGTTGTGAACGTACTGTTCGGACAGACATTGCATTTGTAAGGCTTACTGTCCTGAGGAATGATAGGTTGCTCGACAACAGTCCGCTTCTCTCTTCCATTGTGTTTGCGAACCAAATGTCGCTCACAATTGGATTTAGTGGTGAAAAGGATCGGACATTTGGGACACTTGTAAGGCTTGAGTCCCGTATGGGTTAGAATATGACGCCGTAAGCTACTTGTCCAGGGGAACTTGCGAGCGCAGTACGGGCATGAAACACTGTTGGGTGAGTCAGTATAGGCACTTCGTTTCTTTGTCACCATAAGCCCCGAAGACTTACCGGCCATCAAATCTCTGCCTCTCTTTCGGCTCAAAGTCTTTTCACTTTTGCAATTGTTTGGACGGATTGGTTCACTTGTGATGCTTTCAGTCTTCGGCTTATTTGATACCAATTCTGTGGCATTTGTATCGATGTCTTCGTTTTGTTTATCAAAGTATTGCTTCAAAGCATTGGATGAGTTGGCCGAGTGGTCGATGAGCGACGAAACACTCGCCAGATCTCCGGTAGTGTCGCAGTTATTACTGTTCTCTTCGGTTAGTTTTGTGGTCGGCATCTGTGGAGACGTCTCTATCGGCGAAGAAGGCCTGGAATTAAAGGTGGGGCCAGAGGTAGAACTCATCACTTTATTGTTGAGCACAACTCTGAGAGCAGCCCTCGTCTTACTGGAAAGGGTAGCGTTGCTAGACTTGGATACAAGTGATAGGTTCGAGGCATTCAATACATTGGTTGTACTGTTGGCCTGACTTTGTTGTGCGGCCGCAGAGCCCCCACGAGAGCGCGGCGGACGAGCGAACTCCGGGTGCTTTCGCTTTATATGTCTTTCCATATTCGACTTCAAAGTAAAACCGGCCGAACAGTAAACACAGGTAAAGCTCCGCTCATTTCTGGGCAGAAGTCGATTCTTCGATATTCGAAATGTCGTTACTTTATAGATGTCTTCCATCGAAGTGCAAGAGTTGGGCGACAACATCGATACCGACGCTGTCGAGTGGGCCGGTAGTGGAGGCGTCAATGATATACTTGGATTATGAAAGAGTGACGACTGAATACCACTTCCAAGCAGACCACTCGTCGGGAAAACAGTTGTGGCGGCCATAGAGCGCAGCGCCAGTAGACTGGAAGCGGCCGTTCGGACGGCTTCGTTGACTTGCTTTGTGTCTTCACAACTGGTCTTCTCTTTGTTTGGATTCGACGGTTTGCAGCTCAGGTCCAGCGCATGAACTGCTAAATCCAAAGGTTGTTCTTCGTGCGAATGGTTGGCCAGATTGAGGGGCTGGTCATCGAATCCGCCGCAATCCGTGTCCTCATCGTCTGCAGTGCTTTTCGAATCGATGGCCAAATTCATAGGCTTTTCATTGTTTGCGGAAATATTTTTCGCGATTTGACACAAAGCCGCTAAACTTGAGTGCCGTTGAGGTTGTGGTGCAGACATAGCAGACGCTTCACTAAAGGATCCATTCATTGAATTATCTGTCGAGACATTCATTGAGTCTTTTGTAAAACTCGAAGACATTTCCGGCGAATCGCGATATACGGACTCAGACTCTGAGTGATCGCTATTGAGACCAATTGCAGAGGCGTTGGCCAACACAACTGACGAGAGCCGATCCTTCATCTCCGGGTGCTGTTTGACTACGTGCCGAATACAGTTATTTTTGGTACTGAAGCCCAGTTTGCAAACCGTACAGCAGTAGGGCTTTCGACTGCAGCTGTTGTGCAGAGATCTCAAGTGATGTCTCAGAACGCGATTGAATTTGAAATCTACGTTACAGTACTTGCAAACGGTGTCGAACCCGCCGGGAAAGTTATCACTAGTCGCCGGCGACACCGGCAAACTGGACTCGCTTTTGGATAGGTTCTGGTGCGTCAAAGTGCTGGCTGTGCTCGACATGTTCGGGTTGTACTGCATAGCACTGCGAATCTCATTCTTCTGTAGCTTTTTGTGCCTTTTCTTCACATGTCGTTCACAGTTAGCCTTTGTTGTGAACGCGTACTTACATATAGCGCACTGGAAGGGTCTCTCGCCGTTGTGCGTCCGCAGGTGACGGACTAATGTGCTCTTGTCCAGACTCGTGTACGGACACAGATGACAGGCATAGGAGTGTCCGCCCTGTGTGTGCCCGCGATTGTGGCGCTTCAATGCATTCGTACTCTTAAACATTAGCGTACATTTGGTGCACTTGTAGTTTGGCGTCGACTCATCGTCTGCTTCCGTCACAATAGAGAGTGACTTTTCGTTACCATTACTCGAATCCATAGGTTTTTCATCCATTCCTGCTTTCGAGGTATCAATCGTTGGAGTGCTGGGACTGGCATTCGCCGAGTCCGCGGCTACTGGAGAGTCGGGCTGAGCACCACTTACTCCCAAATGAACAGGTGATGCGGCCGGGGGTGATGAACGAATGCTCGACATTAGAGGTCCGGCAGAACTGGCCACTGATATGATTGACTGAATGTCCGCCAAATCGTGTTTATTTGATTCGCTTTCGGATCCATTTGTGATGCCTTTGGACTGGAATGGTGTCGAACGCGACGGAGGAATGGGTTTCGCGTGAATATAATAGGAGTTGTTTTCGAACGACTCTTCACTTCGAGTGAACTTATAGTTTGACTGAATTGAGTTCATTTGCGACCCTTTGTTCTGGAGATCGAGTAACGCCAGGAAGTCTTCTTTGTCCGATTGGGGGACATCGCCGTAAGAAGTCTTGTGCAGATCGGCCGGCCCTACAATGAAGCCATGCGGCTGTGGTATAGAACTAGTCATCGAAATCGGATAATCGAATCGATGTTTGATCTGATGCGACAAATAGAGAGACGGAGTGGCGAAGTCGTGCTGACAGAACCTACAGTAGGTCTGGCCGTCGTGTGTGGACTGATGCAGGTTGAGTGCACTGCCACAGGGAAAGGCTCGGTTGCATTTGTCGCACTCGAACTCGTGGTAAGGACTGCTGGCTTTGCGCAGATTGTGTTCACAAAACGATTTGGCAATCATTGAGAACTTACGTGAAGTGAAATCAGTGAAACTCAAGTCATAGAAACCAACGGCCGGTGCGCTCGAGAAGTTCATTCGGTTCGGGTTCAGGGAATTAGTTGTGCCACCAATAGAAGCGCCGGCAGTGCATCGATGCTGTGTATATGTGGCGTAATTATTGACAATCATTCCGCAGTCGCGGCAACAGATCGGGTCATTCGGGTGAACCTCCATATGCGAGTGCAGTGCACTCCTAGAGCTCATCGATTTCTTGCAAACCGGACAATGGATTTCCGTCTCTTTAATTGAACTGGTCTTCTGGACAGGGATGTGAGCGCCATCTGAGTTGCGTCTCTTCGGGGCTGACTTCGACATAAGCTCTTTGTTGTCGTCTTCACTCACTTTTCTCTTTTTTGATTTCATTAATCTATTAGTGTTAGTGTCGGCGCCATTATGTTCGGCGTCTGCGTTGGTCTCCATGCCATGTGTCCTCATATGCCGGTGCATATTGCCATTGGTAGTGAACGCCATATTGCAAATGCGACACTTGAAGGGTCTTTCGCCCGAATGGATCAGCATATGCCTGTCCAGAGAACTGGCAGAGCTCAGAGTTTTGCCACAGAGTCTGCACGTATGCGAATGGTCTGAAGGGTTGTGCTGACGAATATGAACTGTAAATGTGTGCTGGGAGTCGAACTTGAGATCACATACGGGGCACTTGTATTTATCAGTGCGAACATCACTTTCTTCCTATAAGTGCAGTCAAACGGATGAAAGAAATAATATTTAAAAACAATAGAAATCTTAAGCAAACATAGCATTAGAGCAGAAAATATTATTTCTCTTCAAAAGATTTATTTCGATTTGAGATGTATTTAAATTAACTGAAAGACTGATTAAACTAATGATCGATTGATTGGTGATAAGTGAGAGAGAGTTTTCTCCAAATAATTGAGAGCAATACAGATAATACAGAAAATACAGATAAATACAGATAACATACCGGAATATTAGCTTTTTTCTCAGCCGACGCTTTAAGGCTTGCGTTTTCGTTTGCAGTATAGGAGTCATCCTTTAGTTTGCTTTCATTGTTCACATTAACTATACTTTTATTATTACTCTTATTATTAAACTTCTCTTCCTTTGTGTTTGTATTGCTGTTTGTGTTGGTCTGGGAGTCCGAATGAGAGCCGTTCTCATCATTAGAGCAGTGATGTTGGCTCTGCTTCTTAGTATTGGACTCATTATTATTGTAGTCATCACTCGCTCTGTCGTCAGAATTCATGGAATCGTTTGATTTGTGTTTTGTCCGATTGTCATCATTACTGAGTTTATCGGTGGTTGTTGTGGTGGTTGTGGTCGTAGTGGTTGTCCCACATAGCTGTTGGTCCCGTTGTATATCACAGTCGGTTTGCATCTCCTGCTTGGAATGTGCCTCACATTCGTTGGATGCCTCACACGAGTCGTTACTATTTGCTGTAGTTTTACTCGTTTTCCTATTAGAAACTGAGGACTGAATCTCACTGTTTGTGCCGTTCGTATTGTCGTTTCGGTCGCTCATTGAACCTAAAGTCGAGTTAAAGTAAAGCAAAGTATTATTGAAAGAGATATGAAATGAAAAAATTGAGATCAAGAGAAAACTCATACAACTTGAGAATGAGATCACTCAATGATGCGTAACCTATAAAATAGCTTACAGTGCAGGCACACACATACACCAAGTGCTCAGCAGCTCAGCTCTGTAACAGTATCTAACAGTTCTAACAGTGCTAACAGTGCACTACTATTATAGAGAACACCATAAATGCAAAGCCAGTGCTTATTATCAATGATGAGACCAATACTTATTAGCATTACCGGTAATATTGGATGAAAATGAATCGTCTCATGTCTTATGCTCTAATTCTGGCCATTTATATATAATACTGAACAAGTGAAGTGAACTAAGTTGGCACTGACAGCACTGACATCACTGCCATCACACTCGTAATAATCAACATCAGAGTCAAACTCATCAATTCATTCTCAATAAACTCGTTATGATTAGAGTCAGACCATTAAATTGTGTGCATCGCAAGCATTACAGCATTACTCCTATTATTACAGTCTATACTCTATTACTCTGTATTCTATTGTTTTTTTCTTAGACTTATTTTTTTTTCTTATTTCACACTATAATGGAAACATTGAATCAAATTATTTGAATCAACTCTTGGTAACAGAATATTATCTCAGATACAAAAATATCAGAACATATTTTTATTTCTAATTTTTTTTTCTATTTTCAATCTTTTTTTTACTTTTTTTGTTCGAATTCAATGATTATATAAATAAAGCCAAATGTGTTCTGATCTACAAATAAACACAAATACACTCTTCAGTGGTTTAAATGAATGAATAGAATGAATCAGTGGTTAAATTGAGGACTTATTTAGAGTAATGGATAAACTAATTACTGAAGAAGTTATCAGACGAGGATAGCGCCTCTCTCTCTCTCTCTCTCTCTCTCTCTCTCTCTCTCTCTCTCTCAGTAATTAGCGTTATATAACATAATTATGAAAAAACATTCCGATATTTGTTTAAAAGTTATGCCAATTATTTGTGAATCGTTTAATAGAGAATGCAAACAATGCAATGGAGAGACACAATAGACATATCGCTGATCGCAGGAAAAAAGCTTTGGAAATGAGTTATTAGAAAAGTGAATACAGATTAGCAGTCAGTGATCATTCATCTGATCAATCACTCAATATTTCAATCGGCGCTTAATTTCTCTTTAAACGAGAGCTAAATATTGAATCAAATAAATATAGATCTAATGCTTAAAGCAATTATGTTATTCAAAACCAGTCACAGTTCCAGATGGACAGACATCAGTGATTTACAGTCTTCCTTACAAGAAATCCGATATTTTATGATCACTAAAAAACTAATTTTTATCAAATATTCCGTTCGAGAAATTGGTATAACTCTCATAAAAAAATATTTTTTACTAAATATATTAGAGAAATGTTTGCACACTCTGTGAGTGCATAGAAATATATGATGACTTCAAGAAAAAGTTTTCGATAATAAAAGCCTTCATAAGCCTTAAGATATTTAATTATCAGATTCAAACTCAAGTAAAGGATCAGAAAAAATATATATTTATTTTCCTGAATTCAATCGAAAGCATTGATTTAAATCTAAAAATAAAATTATATGTATTGAGAAAAGTCATCGCATGTTCTCAGTTATCAAATGCAGTAAAAAATACATCATTTTATGCGATACTTCAATAAAACTGTGATATCTGTAAAATGTATGCAATATTGACAAAGAAAAGGAATAAAATGTATGAAAAGCGATGTTTAGTATGAGTGTGAGTCAGGACAAGACAAGACAAGGCCATTATTGGTTAGATGAGAGGCTTTGAGAGAAGAATGAAAGGAAGATTGTAGTCAACACACATATAAAATCATAGCACAGGATAGTGTGTGTGTGTGCTGTGTAGTGTAGTGTAGTGTATGGCAGAGCACAGCATACCATCGCATCTGCCTCTCTCTGCCTATGATTCTGTGCTACAGCTATGCATTGCCTCTCTTGTGCTACGATTCTTGCTGTAAGGCTTAGCTGTTCCTCTGTTTCCGATTTGTCGCCAAATGGTAAGCACGCGCACAGACAACGAATAAGGTTACGACGTATGGAGAGATAGAAAACCTTTGGCAACCATACAAGCGATACAACTTTGGCTCTCTTAAGAAATCTCGAGTCAACTAATACTAAGAGTGTGTTTGCGATTGGAATATGTTTTTAGTCTTAGTTTCCCTGAAATGCAATGCAATGATGGCATTAGCGCACTGTTACTACTTATACTTGTATTGATACTGTACACAGTGTACAGTACAAGTCAGTCATACATGTATCACATTTCCTTGGATGTGATCCTACTCTGGAACAAAACTAATCAAAAGGTGTGGGATCGACAACCAATGCGATTGACTTAGAGAGTCACCCATTCGTTCAATCATTCATCAAATGTTTTCAAATAATATTGTTATCATTCGATCGAATGAAACAATAACTCAGTTGTGATAAAACATGTTTAGCTATTAATTGCTAACATTCAGAGAGAATATCAATACAATAGAAAGCAAACCAATTAATACAGCATTTGTTGAATAGAATAGAAAATCGACAAAAATATCTGATAACTAATAATTGTTGAGAATTGAGAAGTTTTATTCAGTTTTATTCAGTTGGCAGGAATTTATTCAACTGATAAAAAAGTTGAGCAATAAATACAAGCGAACGATGCGCTAAAGTAAACCTAAGCGTCGAGACTGATATGAAATCTAAGACTCAGTGCATTTCAACTCAGTGTGTGATTACATGAAAAGCAGTTAAAAAATATTGAAACGTTTGGCGGCTTTGGCTATACTATGCTATCCTATGCTATCCTATGCTATGCCATGCTTATAATTTTATCGAATAGAGAGGAGAGGGGAGAGAGAGAGCACAGAATGAAAGAGCAAAGAGACTGAAAATATGCAAATCGTAGTCAATGCTCATAAATGTAGTGCAAAGTGCAGGCAAACAGTGCCCACAAAACCACTATTTCTGAATTCTGTACAACAGATAGTATAGAGAATCTCAAACTCGAATCACAAACACTAACAAAAACTTTTTAATGATGTGATGCAAGTGAAGGGAAATGTGAAAACAACTTTTGCAGCACTGGCAGCACTTGCAGCCTCCTATCTCTCTATACAGATATCCCGGATATTCGTGATTATGCACCTGAATCAGCGTAAATAAATGCAATAACATTATACTGTATGACAACTAACTCTATGCTGTAATAAAAGCCATCCAATAGTAATAGCATTAGTAATAGCGCTATCATTATGACAGAGACTAAAAACTTGTGAGAATAACAATAGAGACAGAGATAGAGACGATTGAGTGAGAGAGCGAGAGAGCAAGCAAGCAAGAGAGAGAGAGAGAGAGAGAGAGAGAGAGAGAGAGACTAAGTGAAGCAGAGCTTATCTTCTTTTTAGTTATAACTATATTATGTATAGTATATCTCAATACAAGTGCTTTAGCTTCAGATCAATCAATTCAATAGAGAGATTCAATTAATTTACTCACACTTATTGACTTCATCTATTAGTTATTCACTTAAAGTCCAGGCACAGTACGAGTACTAATAGTTATTACCATTTGTTTAAATTCTCTGTTATATTAAACTAATTTATATTTAAGTATAAATGAATAGAGTTTTAGTCAATGTTTGACTGAATACGAGAACAATAACAGAGAAGAATAGAAGAATTGAGAGCAATATAGCATTGCTAACAGTGTTGGTATTGATAGAGAGAGCTGGTTGTGAACGGAGACGATCACTCTGGCAGTCACTATGGATTCACGGGAACACAACATCAAAACACCTGAAGTTAGTTTGTCATTGGGTATGGTATGGGCTCTGCTATCAATACATGAATATTCCGATCGCTTTGATAGCAATAAAGAGAAGAGTGCTATTCATGTGTATCTATGGATACGTGTCGTACACACAGAAACAATTGGGTGTTGGGTGGAGAGGCTGTTTCATCAGCCATGGCCAAGGTGTACATCATAAAATCTGCATGGCTCGAATTGGATGCGAGTCAATAGGAATATATTGCAAATTGAATAGATTTTGAGCCTAAGGTTTGGCCATAAACTCAAGTCTAAACCGGATAAGTTTGTCTTAATTGACAAATGAGTCTAGGATTGCGCCCCTCATAAAGTTGCATAGCCTGGCCATCTCTGCTATTTGATGTACCGCCGCATCACCTGCGAGCGTGCACTTTAGACGATCAATGCTGCGGAGGGCTGGCAGTAGACTTGGATGACTGAACAATATGAGACTATGAGTGCCAAATACATGAACGCTTTGAAGGTATGGCTGTCATAGCAGTCGTCAAATGGATCTCAATAATGGATGGGATAGGGATATGAAGATAGGGAAGGGATCGGTCGATTAAAGTGATTCCAATCCAATGCGGCATTACATCAATCTTAGGCCAACTTCGTTACTGCTCTCCTAATCATTAGTTTAGAATTTAGCGACAAAAGCAAACTTTGGTTGCGATAGCAATGCAGCACTAGAACTGAGGAACAGCATTCTCGCTCTCTCTCTCTCTCTCTCTCTCTCTCTCACTTAGAGAGTATTCACAATATTCATATGAGCTGTTCTGGCAACTCTCCCCTTCTCTCCCTGGGTCTCTCATTGAAACCGTTCCCAAATGACAGACACAACCGAATTGGCTGATGGAGATAGAAGTGTCCGCATTAGAAGAGCTGCGCCTTTACCTGCCCTTGCCTATTTTGAATGTAAAGCTTTAGGGCTTGGAATTCAGTCAATCCTGTGCTCTCTCTCTCTCTCTCTCTCTCTCTCTCTCTCTCTCTCTCTCTCTCATCGCTATTATATAACAGGAACTGATTTTAGAGCTCTTTTCCATTAGTTATAGCAATGCCTAAGAATAGA
>JAQIWA010001053.1:0-21678 GCA_034693305.1 Eueremaeus valkanovi
TGATCTACACGTCAAAAACCAATTTTTTGGTTAAAATTCAATGGTAATTTTTGTTTTGCAAAAATGACAAACTTTAAACCGGAAATGAAAATTTTCGAAATAGCCATTCGATGTATCTTTGATTAACCTTAATTTTATATCATTACGTGATTCTGCTAACTAGCATTGTTTTCGAGTTATTGCCGGAAAACCATACATATATGCTTTTAAAACGTACTTTATGACGTAATTTATACTTAGTTTCAATGAACCAAAAATCCCCTCCTAAATGCTTGACGTAAATTGTTTTTCATTTTTTCAATAAGTAATTTGGTTTAGAAGTTATGCGCATTTTTCTTAACTAGGTCACTGGCGTATGATCATACGCCACAAAATATTAAGTTTGTTTTGATTTCTGTCAGTTAAAATGGCTCCAAAAAATTTAGCTAAATTGAATGATGACGGATGGAATAGAATGAAAACTATTCATAAGGAGTTAATTCAACTCATACCGGAAGGAAAAAGGGTTGGATATCAGAATATTCTTAATATATTCTATGGACAGTTCTTCGCGCCCAAACGGTAATAAATCTATATTTGATGCTTTTATTGAATTTGTTTCTTTTATTTTAGTTCTAACAATGCTGCCCGAGGCGATGTCAATGAAGAGATGATCAGGGAGGAAGAAAAAACTCAAAAAAAGATTGCAATTCTTGAATCCTGGAGAGAGAGCTTGACTTACCGACTACCGACTAACCAAGCCTTACCGACTGGCCCTTTTAAAACTTTCAAGAGAGGGCTTAAGTATCTCAACAAGGGAGAAAAACAATTAAAACTCAATTCTAAGAATGCCATCAATATTGGATTCAATCAGGGCCGCATTGTCAGTCGTCTTAGGGAACTTGTTTTGAAAAGGAAGCTACAATGGCCTTTATGGGCCCGAACATACCTACCATTTGGTGATAAACATGCCAATTTTCTCATTCAACTGTACACTTTGGGTAAAACCTATCCGAAAGTTAAGAATCTGTCCATTTCCTTGGATAAATGTAAGAAAGAGATTGCCACCATTAACAAAATTCTGGCAAATTCTTCTGATGAACAATTATTTTGGACTACTGTTTAACAATAAAGCATTTTTGAAGTATTTTTGTATATTTTATTTGAATCCCCCCCGGCCCGGCCCTTGGTTGGGTTTGGTTTATATCCTTTACTACTGTAACTATGATTCATATCAGTGTTATTTGTTTGCTCTTATGGCTAATTGTTTGCCTGTTTTATATTTGTCATTATGTAAACAAAAACGACCCTATCTATACTCTACTCTACTCTACTCTAATCTAATCTTACAAAATATAAGTCGAATTTGAAATATGAGACTCAAAACACTCTATGATTGCTATAAAGTTGGCGTAAATACTCTATTCCTGTATTTGACAACAATTATTGCATTCAATATTAACGATCATTATTTGGATAACAATATCAGTTATATATTGCCAATACTGTACAAAAAAATCTACATTTGAGGCATATTTGGAAAATGTTGCCGGATAACGAGGATGTATACATTTTGATAAAAGATAGATCCTTTAAGTAAACTTCAAGACTCAGGGCTATTTTTGTCTGTACTTATTGCAGATTTATGCGCCGCCACTGTAACAGTACTGCAAAGATAAACAGATAATCAGAAAATGTACAGGTTCATATAATCATAAAAACAATTGTCGTCTAAACTATTAATAATAAAAAGAATAGAAATCAGAAATAAATGATCTGACAATAAGAATTGTTCCGGCTACATTATAATGTGTTTCATGTGTTTCCCTCTGCCTCTAGGCTTTCAGATTCTTATATCGATCGGACGATCAGAGGATCAGAATCTGATTCATAGCTCACTTCTCTTCACTCTTCTGTTTATTATTTTTTGCGTTCCTTTTCTGATAAATATTTATTTTAAATAATTTTATTTTAAAACTGCTATTAATTTGAATTTCTTAGAAGAGATAGTAATTGAAATGTATTTAATGGCCAAATTGGTTCCGGTGTTGGTGTTGGCGCCATTCATATTGTCTCCGTTTCTTCACATATCAGACGCTAATTCTTTGTACGACACAAGAGATTCTGTTATTGTATTGAATGCACAGAATTTCGGTCATTACGTGTATAAGCAAAGGGGCATAACTTTAGTCAACTTTTACCTGAACTGGTGCTCCCATTGCATCAATTTTTCAATCTATTGGAAACATTTGGCCAAAGATATAGTTAATTGGAAATCCCTGGTCAGAGTAGCTGCCATCGACTGCGCCGATAATGTGGCCAATGGCCAGCTGTGCCAAACATACGGAATTACTCGCTTTCCTCGGATCAGACTATTCGAAATGAACGCACAGACCTCTGATTTGGGCGACCATTTCGAAGTGAAGAACTCTGTGTCCGAACTCAGGAGAGCACTAATCGATTGGATACTTAAATCTCACCAAAGATTTGCTCACAATTTGAATATATTTCCCGTTTCTATTGCCTCTAAGAATGAACTCTTCAATGCACTGCCCATTCATTTAGAGAAACATAATCTGATTTTTCTGGAGAGATATCCCACACATCTCGGAGTCGAGGTATTTGTGCTGTCGATCAATAATAGAAATATTGATATTTTACTATAATTTTGTTAATTACTATAATAAGAATATATCGATATTTTTCAGATTGTTTTGGATTTTTCATCGCTTTTAGAATACGTTAATATAATTAGAGTTCACGACAGAACCGGCAGTTTATCCAAAGAGCTATTTGTCCACTCCGTACGTCTTCCTTCACTCATTGAAATCGACAGAAACCAAAGCTTTAGATTGATTGCAAGGTTTGTACTCATTATATATAAACCACAGAATATTCTGTAAGCAATAGAAATTTCATTAATAAATACTGATTTCAGCGCCAATTCTGATGACGAAGAACTGCTTCGAAAAGAGTTCGGTTCAAAAATCAATCATATGCTTACTGTCCAATCAGTTATAATCGATGACTCGATTACAACAGACAAAAGTGACGACACTTCCAGTCCTCTAACACCGAGGAAGTCGTTGCCCTTGAGTACAGTCGATCTCTACAATACTCTTCGGTATTCTCTTCACACAGAAGTCACTCGTTATGATGTCCTCAATTCAACGCAAATCCTTGTCCTCAAGAAATACTTTTCGGTTATATATAAATACTTTCCGTTCGATAACGAAAATGTTCGCCGATTTTTCAAACGAATGAATATTTGGTTTTCCAACAAAACCGATAAACTCAAAGTCGAAGACCTGAGGGCAGCGATGAAGATAAGTGACGGATATTTGCCTCCAATTGTTCAGTGGAGACACTGCAGTGGAAGTCGACCACATTTTCGGGGCTATTCGTGCGGTTTGTGGTCTTTGTTTCACGTCCTGACAGTCAGAGAATATGTTAAGAACACAACTCATAACAGTCACGAAGTTTTGCCACTTATGAGAGATTTTGTAATCAATTTCTTTTCCTGCGATTATTGCGCCAAACATTTCGAGAAGACTTCCAGAAGTTTGAGTTCCTATTTAGAGGGTCCGGACAGTTCTGTTCTTTGGCTCTGGAGGGTTCACAATCAGGTGAACCACAGAACCAAAGGCAGTGCTAGCGAAGACCCATTCTTTCCCAAAGCCCAGTTCCCGCCGCACAGTATGTGTGGCCAATGCTATAAGTCTAACAGTGAGTTCGATGAGTCAAATGTTCTGAAATACCTTTTGGAAACCTATGACCAAAAGAATATAACCAAAAGTGCCGACTATTTCGCTGACCAAAGAATTTTGACTAAAAGTTCTGCTAATATTTTGATCGCAAAGAAAGTTATTTTGTTTTTGTCACTAATTCTAAGTTCAAGTTTCAAGTATTTTCAAAATGTTTGAGTTCAACGACTTTCACATAACACATGAACTTTTCGTTTGATTTCTAAAATATTTTAATTTATTCATTATTTTCGTTGAAATTATCATTTGTTTTGTTATACAGTACTAAATGATGATCAAAATGAGGTGCGATTCAGACGGCTTTCCTTTATTGATGTTTTATCCATACAATTAAGAATAGTTTGCCCACCAATGGTCAGGCAATAAGCCTAGAGCTGAGCCCTATTGATAGCACTGTAAGCACTGTAAGCACAGAACTGGTAGAGAATTAGTGCTTCATTTAGTCTACTATTGCAATAGTAGTGCAAAATTCATAAATATCTCAAAGGCATGAATACTCGACTATTCATTAAACCACTATTAGTTAGACTATTAGTTTTGCCAATTCTAATGTCATTAATAATTTTTAGGCATTTTCTGTATTAATCTTATTTTTAATATAACATTATTTTTATCAAAGCTAATGTTCTTTTGATCCCAACTCTACTGTACAGTACATATTTCATACAAGTGGTGGGTCTTGTAGTTGCCTCCAGACATATAACTATTATTAATAGTTCAAGTATTTCGTGATTCAATTCATTTTATTTTATATTTTGTTTTATTTGTCAATTCATGACTAAATGTGATTACAGTCTGAACACAATAATAGAGATAATGATCACTTGCATTGAATCCAAAGAAATATTAATACATTGAAAACATTTACCAGAATTGTTGAGAATGTTCTGTGAAATCGCACTTTTGAGCAATAAATAGCTATGAATTGAATCAAACATTTAATCCAATTCAATACAATCAATAAGTTTTGTCCAATTTTATAGAAAATTTAAAGCCAGCAGAAATTCATAAATATCTTGTCATTTGTTGACATTTCTTCAATGAATTAGAGTTTTGATCTCACAATAAAAATAGACCACTAATATTGTACATGGTTAAGATATAGCGATATAAAACGTTTTCGTTGTTTGGAATCAGCAAAATAACCCTGGAGATTTTGCTATTTTCACCCCATATACTGTACATTTCCTCACTGACACTACATGTGTAAAAGAGCCCAGAATTAGGTCTAAATTGTGAAAAACTCGAATAAATTGAGTTTCTTTGAAAATAAATCCATTTAATGTAAAGATGCGTTTTTATTAAAGAAATAGGGACTGACCCGGATGCAATTGTCGCAAAGAAAGTTTGTCAACATATTATAGATTCGCAATATTTTTGAACGAATTATTAAGTTTTTGCATAATTTATAGTTTTATCGCAATAATAATGTATACACTTTTAATAACCTATAAAATAGTAACACTTATGCGAAGGCATTCATCTTCTCATTCATTGTAATCAAAATCCATTCAGTGATTATGCCATCACATAATGAGAACAGAAGTAGGCCGAGAGAGAGAGAGAGGAGTAAGAGGGAGAGAGAGGGGGAGAGAGTGAGAGACCAGGATATAAAATGCATGGAATTTGTTAGAGGACCCCCTAGAAAATTTGCTGAAATAATCCCCTGGAGTTTGATCGAAGAAAACTGACGTTAATATTAGCGCGAAATTAAAAAAAATAGTCAATTTTGACGAAATTTTGATAGAATTTGATGGAAAGGACTTTAATTGAGTAAATTGTATATAGAGTGCAATATTAAGCATTTAAATTACGGTATTATTTACGGTATATATGAACTGATACGTTTTCCCTCCCTGTAATACTCCAGGAAATAATTAGCAAATGTGGGCAATTTACCCCCACCCCCACCCCTCTCCCTGAATTCGAAAAGTTTGACGCCTCTGGACAGTAGCGGTCATCTATTGCACCATAAATATAGTGTTAGTGAAGAAGTGGTTAAAAGTGTTTTTTGTTTTGTTAAAAGCAGAGGTGCGGAGGCCGGCCCGCCAGATGATCAGGGGATCGTAAATTGTGACTTTGTGGGTCAATTAGCTTTCGCCAAACAAATAATATTGAAAACTCATCGGAAACCTTGATCACCTTTTCCGATACATGTGAGGTATTCTGGCATAACCTACTTCCGCATCACTGGTTACAAGAATTTAATTGTCAATAAGTTGTCTATTAAAAAGTTGAGATTCTAATAAATGATCCAGTTAACAAATAATGTCTTTTCATGATTCTGTGAATTGATTTTCTCATAAATTGACCCTAACCTAGGTCCAGCATTTTTGGAGCTCATAATGATCTGGGTCTTTCTTCTTTGACTTCATTTATATCTGGTTGACGTAAAGCATTGCGAATCAGATTATGAAATCGATTAATACGATGGAATCATCTGAATGATCTTGGTCATCTATGTTAGAAGCATTTGATGAAAAACTTGTAAAAAGTACAGAAGAGTATAGAATTAGAAATAATTATTGAAAAATAAGAGAGTAATAGATCGGAGGATCAGAGAATCAGAGATGCGTTTCCATGGCTTCAGTTTGTATTTGAGTTGACGTCTCAGTTGATGTGATGTCAGGACAAGGATTGCCGCAGAGTTGGCAAAGAATCAGATCTAGAGCTCTAAAGATACTGTAATGCAGTGATGGTCTGATGCTATACCAGTACTACCAGTAATGCAGACTTCACTTCAGTCATCAATGAATGCGATCGTCTCTTAAGTGTTGTCTTTCAAAAGACACTTAAAATAATTCGTTTAGTTATCGAGCGTTATATTCATTAAGCGAATCAATGATCAAAATAATCCAAAATCTTATCTAAATATGAAACGAATGAATGAATTGATTTGATTCAAATGATTCTGCTCTCGACTTATTATGTTTTACTTGAATTATTGGTAAGTTTTCAACTTATTCTCGATTATTCTTTACTCTATTACTATTATTATTATTTGTTTGCATAAATTTGATTCCTGTGCACTAGAATTGTAATGTATTCATACAATTAATATACAGTAATTAAGAAAATATTTAAATCAATACTTCAATCAATTCAATGCATTGCCAGAAGACTTATGAAAGCGTTTCAATTATTCATCTTCTCTGAGAATATTTTGATATTTTAATTATTTTTGTTCGCATATAAAAGTCATACTTAAAGAGAGTTCATCAGAAATATGGTATTTATTTTAAGTCAACTTTATTCGCACTCATCTCTGTGTGAAAGCAAATAAATTCTCATTTACTAAAAATAGTCGTCTCTTATGCGTCGTCTGTTAACAGTTTCGTATCATTATATCAAGTGTTTGCTCTCTGGTCTCTAATTTACACTACTCTGTACTGTACTGTACTCTCATAGTCCTATCCTATCCTATCCTATGCAACCCATCTCTGCATTTATATAATTCATTTTCATTTCAAACCGATTCTGAATTGAATGCATTCAAACCCATAAGCACTGGATTACTACCAAAATATTTGAATCTACAGAATATGCAGTTTGTATTCAATTCCTTAAAATAATCTTCAATTCAAAGCATTTAAACAATTCTGGCTTTGAATTCATGTTTTTTAAACTTAGCAGCTTGATGCATTGGATTTTATCAAATGTTTAGTTTATTCTGCGTTTCATTGTTTTTAAATTAATATTTACACCAATTCGTTGTCGTATTTATTGCTTGCAATTGATCTCCGATTAAGCAATCAATGAGACCAATGAGTATAGAATAAAAGCACTGTTTTTCCACTTTTAAAATTGTTTCTAATTTATACTAGTACCGATTAAAATGCTTGTATCCAGGGTAGGTCATTGATTTTTAAATTGGATGCGAAAGGATCTTTTTGGTCTACCTAAAAGTCAAAACTCATTGGATTTAAGCTACAATTTGATCTGAGCAAGTTTGCTCCAAATTTTAAGGGTAGCCAGGGCCTCCCGAGGCATTCACTTTGCGTACCTCTTGCGATTGTGCTTAACACAAGACTGACCACAATTATTGAAAGTTATTTGCGGATAAATGATTGAAAATATCGATTCGTATCCAAAAACTAATCGCAATTAACTGTCAGTTAGTTTCCTAACCGCCCACTACAGTGAAGCGCAAAGAAAATAGATTTGTTTCATACGCGAGAATTAGTTTACTTTCGGAAACACTATGCGAGCGAACCGATTAAGATATAATTTGAGTTCATTCCATACATAAGTGAATTAACACAAGTTGTTTGTTATTCACATCTATTATTAGTAACGCTATATTGCTCTCAAATAATCATTAGATTCGGAGTTTCCGAGAGATCTCTTCCCTTAACCTACAAAACAATATGCTTTAACAATATTTTTTTCCATTTCATTCAATACTGCCTTTACGTTACAATAATTAAATAAAATATAAATAGGACTCAGAATAACTACAGAATTAGTTTATGAGGTAATTAATACAAGAATAACCGCTTTTTTTTTGTTTATAATAAATTAATTTAAATAAAAAAATATATAAAATAAAATATTATTTAATTCTATTTTTAGATTAAAGCCATTCATTAAAAATATTCTGCCCTGACATTACATATAACTCAATTGCGTATAATTTTTATATTCATTTTCAATAATTTCTCTAAAATCAAAAGAAATACTATTTATATTGAAATGAAATTATTTTATTCTGTTTATGCAATTTTCCAAATAATTTTGAAATAGAAACCAGGATATTTTAACCATACACTTAGGATATTGGCATTAATATAATAGCAACTTACGGACATTTGATCTAGATATCAATGAGACGGATCAATTTCTATATATTTAGTCACTCTCTCGACAATGCTTTTAATTGTTTGACAAGAATTTTATGTTTACAGTAATTATAATTATAATTAATATTAATTTGATTTTCTTCTTAATATTTATACGTTTATAAAGAGTAACACATTTTCTGTCGAATACATGTATTTTTATTTTTATAAATAAATAATTTTTACACAGATATGGCATTTGAAATAATAAATACCGATAGTTCTGAGACTTGTTTTTGACTCGAAATCTATTATTGATTGAGTTTGAGTTCAGATGTGATCTACAGAATGAACACTATAAGACAGTGTAGTATTCATAAGATCAGAGAATTACAATTGGAAACACTTTATATCGATAAGGATTACGATGTGCTCAAGGAGATCGGTTCCGGTGATTATGGAAAAGTCATATTAGCTGTACATAGAGATACCGGTTCTGAAGTAAGTGCCGGTTCTTATTATATTTGTAGACAACAAACCAATTGTTGTTAAACTCTTTCTTTAACTCAAACTTAAGGTCGCCTTAAAAGCTGTTCCTAAGGCCACGACACCGATCAGAGACTTTCTCATTGAATTTCATTACAGCTACTTCTTGTCTCCTCATAAAAATATTCTGGACACTTATGATGTCGCCTTCGAAACACCTGAACACTATTATTTTGCTCAAGAAGTCGCACCATTTGGTGATCTGTGGCAGGTATTTGACACAAATTCTTTATACCTTGAAATACGATATATTCCTATTTGTGAGCAAAATATTGTTAGGAATCGAAAATATTTTGATTGTTATAAACAGAGATATCGAAGGTCGTCGAGTGTAGGGTAGTTGGCCAAAGCTAAGGGAGAATACAGTTGTATGAGTGCAACCAAACTATGCGGAAAACACATTATTTTGGAATTTTCCCTCAAAATTAAGGAAATAAAATTTCAAAATCCCAGGGACTTATTTGGCACCCCTTTCGACATCTCTGTGCTTGAACCATTGAATTTACTTTTGTATTTGAAAATTGATTTCTGTTTTAACACAATATTATGAAAATATATTAATATCTTATATAAACTGAATTAAAGCAATTAATTGATATAACCTTGCATATATTTTATGTTAATCCTATAGGCCGTCGAACGGACAAACGGCGCGGGTCTTAATGAACGCGATGTCAAAATTGGTATTTCATTTTATGCGAGTTTAGATTTGTAGTGATTTGAGTTTTGTTTTGTTTTTCGCCTTTGAGTTGTGGAACAGATCTGTTCCGCTCTTGAGTTTCTTCACGACAAAGAGTTAGTCCATCGGGACGTTCGGTACAAAACATATCTATAATTTCATATTTTATGTCGAAAACCATTCAATAGACTTATATTTTTGGATACAGTGCTGAAAATGTTTTAATATACTCACCAAATCTGACTAAAGTTAAATTAACTGATTTTGGTTTGACTCGAAAAGTCGGAACTTTAGGTAAACATTGTTTTAATTATAAATTATTTTCAAATATTTAACTGTTTTTCGATTTAAGTCAAGAAAAGAGTAAAATCGTTGCCGTCGTGTCCGCCAGAAGTATGGGAAGCAGTTCTGTTGGAGGGATACAACATCCAGATTGGAAGTGATGTCTGGCAATTGGCCATGATGGTATTCCCAAACAATCCTCTGCCTCTTCCTTTGCCCATATATTTGTTTTATTTGAAACCAGAGGCGCAGAAGAGTATTGAAGTATAGAAAATGTCAAATATTAAGTTTAAGCAGAGCTAAGAAAATGTGAATTAATTTATCTTTATTGGGTCGGGTTTACCAGAATTTGGTTAAATGTCAATTAAAAATATTTCAATTTTAGAATTCTGGTGCCATTTTGTCAACCATTTCACCCCTCAGTCCCCCAATAATTCTAGACTTTCCTTATCACTGATAAGAAAAAAGACATAAATTTATAAAATATGTTAATTTTCAGATATATGTCTGTCTGACCACTCGATTCCCGTGGGATAAGGCAGATATAACTGATCCCAGGTTTACAGACTTCGTTCAGTGGCAGAAGAGGAAGACTACGCGCACACCCAAGGAGTTCAGAGGCTTCTCTCCGCGACTGTTGAGGCTCATGAGGCGACTGATGGAACTGAAGCCTACGAAACGATATCCGGTCACCGAAACCAATAAATACCTGAGAGACCGATGGCTCGTTCAAAGGTCTCCGCGCGCATCGTCACTACATCCACAGGTAATGAGTTATCAATGGATTAGATGCGACTCAAATGAATTGCTAATTGATTATCGACTTCAGGGCGATGTCAACGGAAGTAATGTATCCCGAAGTTTGTCGTGCAGTCATCTCTTACATCCGCCACAAAGAGGCAACGACTGGATGAGTCAGAAGAGTAAAGACGATCAAAGTTTATACACCGATTGAATCAATTAATCGTTATTTTCATGACTTTGTTTGCAATTAAATTGTTTTAAATATTTTTATTTTTCATTTGATATTATATTTATTCATAAAATCATTCATTAATTTATAGAATAATTCTTCAAATATTATAGATTTGTATAATAAGAATATACAGAATATACAGATTATGTCATTAATAGTCTTCCCAATACTTGTGGCCAAAGATTCCACTTTTAAACTCTTCCGCTAAAGGTTCGGGAAATGTCTGAAAATAATTCAGGCATGGTGCAATATTTTGTCCTCCAAGTTACTCTTAAATAGCGCAGGCATAAATGAACTCCATTACCTGGTTACTACATTGAGCTATTAAAGTTTTAAATAATTAATCCTGGTAATTCTACCACAACTTCAATGTCGAGAATGTATTCATTGCTCTCTTTACTCCATTAATACCTATGTATTCACTAATTATAGTCTGAACTCATAGATTGTCAAAGATTTTGAAAATCACATTATTATTGTATTTAATTATTGTACAGGATATAAAAAGCAAGCTAGATAAGAACAAGTATGCGAGGACGAGGAAGAGTTTGATCTTTTAAAAGTGGTAATCAATTTGTGACATAACTGTTCATCAAATGCGCTGATTATCATATTATTTGTCGATTACATAATAAATAAACAGTTAATACATTGCAATCGGATATTAAAGTGCATCCAATGATACAATGATTTAATATGAAATCAAACAAATATATTCCAAGTCTTCAGCTCAGCTCAGTTTACAATTTAAACTCTAATATATTTATGAATATTTTATACAATACGTTCATTCGTTGATCATTAGGTGATCGTAGAGTACCCGGGGCATTCTTATAGATTGATTGATTGCTCAAAAAGATGGAAAACATAAAGTTGGAATTAGCTTCTAAATGAATTGCCCAAACATAATAATTAGAGCTACCCAGGGCAGTCAAATATCATTAGCACTAAATTGGAGTCTTTCCTGATTTGTTAGCATATAATCAGAATTTTAATTAATGTTTAAATTGACATAAATTCCTAATTGTGTTCAAACCATACCTTCTGGACGTTACGTCGAATCAACCTTAATGTCTGAGACTGTGACTGTACAATAGAAATAATGCTTCTGACAGATCTGACTGTCCACTGGACTGTCTTCAGCTTAGACTCTTAAATACGCGCTACTGTGTGACCATTGAGTTGAGCGGTCGGGAGAGGAAAATATGAATCGAGTCTATGCTTACAACTAATAAATTAGAGATTATTCTCAAATCTAAAGTAATTATTTCAGAAAATTCTTAGGAATAAGTTAGCTTTGCTAGAATTTTTAGATCTACCAGAGCAGTGAGTGCAACATGACTTTGTTCACATGGTTTGACATTGTTTCAATTAATTGACTCACCAGTTACAATATTACGGATTTTAAAGCATACGGTATTGTAATTCAATTTAAGAGACATTTGATATGAGTTTAATATCACTTTATTATTCATGAAATTCAATAATAATGATAATTAGTGATAATAAAACCAGAAATAAATCTAATCTGTATTATAAATCTTATTTCAATTGCAATTCCTAGCAATAGAGCGAATGTGTCTGAATGTGTCTGAGCCAGTCTCTGCTCAGTTAATTATTAATATAATTCATTGATTCACAACAAAATCATTTCATGTGATTCACTTCACAAACCATACAATTCTAACAGAATATCGATCTAAAGGTTGAAGTGCTTTAGATTAAACGGATCGAGGAAGAGGAACTGTAGCACTTAAACAGACCAGCCCTGTAACCAAGTTTACCACAGATTGATTTCCATCTCTTTTATGGCACTCTTATATGAAAGCATATAATTTAGGAAAAGAAGAATAATATAAACAAAACACTTCTTATTTATCTATTACTTAGACTCACATTATCTGTAATTACATTAAATTATTAACAATAACGTTGGGGTTTGTCCCGAGAGCATTGGAAGGTCGTCATTAGAGATCAGTACCTGACCCAACAGCAACTGTATCTTGATGTAATAGACTAGTTCTACCCACGAACTTACAGGTTAGCACTAGTGCGCAAACTATACAGAACCGAAATATCAGAGATACTAATAATGGTTTCAGATATACACTACAGAAGTGTATAATTTTGAAATAAGTTTAGACGATATTGATATCAATTCGATTAAATCAAAATAAGCTGCAAATAAAATTGTCCTTAGTCATTCATTCATTCATTTATTTATATAAACTTCACAAATAATTGCTTTCTTTAATTAATAAATATTTATAAATTTTGTTAATTTTGATAATTATTGTTAAATACATACAAATAAATGTTCGACAGATGTTATGAAGCTATACAGCGATGAATATATTCAATATTTCAATAAAGAATACAAAACCATAAAAAATAGTAAATAATAATAATATTCGTTAATATTTGAACATAAAATCGAAATTAAAAAAAATAATATCAAAAAAAATAAATTTTATTAAATTAGTTAATAATTGCTTTAACTTTGTTTCTGACAGAAAATGTTTAATATAAGGGAAAGAATATAGGAATCAATTATTTACATAAATAAACTGTTTATTACTTTAATTAATAGTCAAAAAGGGGTTATGTTTTGCCAAATGAATTAATCATTACTTTAATTGGCTTAGCGTTTGATAAGTAAGTGATCGGAAGATATATCAAGTTTGACATTTTCGACGCTGGAATTCTATACCCGTTCGCCGTAACTTTCTTGGTAGTTGATTTTGTGATGCCTGCAAATGTTAACACAAACAAAATTATTAACGTATTTCATCAGAAAATGTGTATAATTTTAGAACATTTTTATCATTAATAATATTTTAGTGAAACGAGAAAATAATTAATTTTATTTATATAAACGAAAAATTATCTAAAAGTATAGTAATTTGATTAATGGATAAAAGAGTTGATGTTTAAGGGGTTGTCAAATGTGTTATTATAAGTCAATAGAGTTATAATGGGTTTCACCTTCTTATATATCGTATAGCAAAAGATTTTCCATAATGTATCATGCTTATTCAATTATGTCATTTTTTTATAATTTTCTAATCTTGTAATTACAGTAAAACACATTCAAAGTTGTTATCTCTTGAGATAATTGCTTTCAAATAAATAATTGATTTATTTTTGGAAAGAATTTTAATTGAGTTTTCGAATAAAGTAAAACTTACACTAAAGTCACTGTCTGTACAGTACATACCTTTAAATATGTCGATAGGCTTTGCATTAGAGATGAACTGAATGGGAAGCTTATAGAAAGTTGAATAACTATAAGAGTAAGGATTGGCAACTAATGGGGCTGTCGTTTGTGCGTATACTGTCCGAACTGGAGCTCGAATTTGAGGCCGATATTGGGATCGCATTGACCCTCGACTTATCAAAGGCGATGATATAAAATAAATGGGAGAGTTCTTAAGCTTTGTCGAGCGTCGGGGTGTCATCGAAGCACTGGTCGACCCTATCATTACAATTAGCATCAGTGCCAACACAAGCCCTCGGTCTCTAATTGTGTGTGTATTCAGAGATACAGATCTGATAATGAAAATTAAGACAATTATAATATAAAATCAATTTTTTAGTTTCATATCAGTTCTGAGAATTTATTTGTATTTTTATTATTACTGAAAATTTGAGAGAAAATTGAGATTTTATGCTCAGATCGACAATATATATGAAATTATTTCTCTCTACAAATCAATAGAACAGTTGACCGAAAAACAAAGATTTATAAAATTACATTTTTAAAGCTTTTCTGTTTTGTCCATTTAATAGTCGAGTGAATTACTTGGTCACTGAGTTATATCTCGATCACATTTAACAACTATTATAGTCCAGAGTATAGAACATAATAAAGGATTAGAAATAAAGTGAAAATGATTTTCATTGCAGTAAAGATGAAATTGAATGCAAATGAAGTAAATCTTTAATAAATTATATTTAAAACTAAATTTGACTAAAATTTAAACGAAATAATTGGATGCTATTATCGCCCAATCAATGATTTATTAATGTTTTGCTTTAATTATCCGAAAGCATTGATCATTATTTAAAGTCAAATAAATAAGAGATAATTTATTGGAAGAGTTGTCGCTTCAGAAGATTTGATTAAGAAATGGCATTCAATCCAATAAACAGAAGTTTTATGTATTTTATGAATACTTATAAATTATTTTGGAGTCAATTATATAATACGAATACGAATACAGTTCCCAATTCATTTCCCAGTTCATTTTCACATTTTTACCAGAGTTGCTGAATAACATAGCCCCTGATCGAAAGTCTGCAAATTAGCTACCAAGATCATTTGATAAAAGACTTTTTCAAAACTCAAGAGTTTATAAAATGGTGTGGATACATCATTCAGTGAATCCGACCAAATAGTTAATCGCAAATCATTTTTAATGCTCTCTAGAAAAGCAAAGATAAAGTAATTCACTCTTTTTTTATGACCTATAGAATCGTTTGGCGACTGTTTTCCAAACAGAAAAAATTGAGCCTTTAATGAGTTGAATGAAACACAAATTAATCGACATTTTATGTCGTTATTAAAAGAATAGACGGTCTTGTGGACCCATAAGCAGCCGCGGGGGCAATGGGGGCAATATAACAATTTGATTGTAAAATACTGTATATTTATGTTCTCTCCGTTTCTAATGTCGTGTTCTTATCCGTTGAAAGTAAGGATGTGCAAGGCCGACACAGGGGGCATAGGGAGGGGTAAAATGACTGACAAGTTGGTCACAATTGCAACAAAAATGACATTTGTTAAAAATAGTAAAAATGTTGTCCGAATTTAGTTGAATTTAAGCTAAAGGACCATACCGTAGTTCTGGGCATCTCTGGGCTATCGAACCAATCAAAAGGCACACAGGTGCATTCGATAGAGGAAGGTCCAAGGATCATAAATCAGTTTTCAAAAAGTTCCTAGCTAGAGGGGGCGCCCGGCAGGGGGTCCTCAAATATCCGACTTTTTGAACTCCGATTACGCAATAATCGTGAATAAATCTGCATTCTTTTCTTAGCCATAATTTAAAGTTATTTCTCCTCTTCAATTCATCCCAAGAAATTTTTCAAATATTTCGAAATCTTCCAGGTCAAAAAAATATTTCAATTTTTCTCCGATTTTTTGACGTACTTTTTGGTCCGATTTTCAGTATTTTTTATCTCTCAATTCAGAGACCTTACTGATAGGAGTAACATATAAAAAAATCAGGGGGTACGTGTCCTTTAGTTTTCTCAGAAAAAATTCATTTAGATTTTGAGCTAATGTATTCCTATGGGACGAAACAAGATATAATTTTTTAGTTGAATTGAAACTATTTTTATAAAATTCTATTCGATATTATGAGTTCATCGAGGTATCATACTTTACTCTGTGACTTTTGGTTGAGTCGCAAAAAATTTATGAAACTTGTACGCACTTGCCTGACTGCCCCTTGCTCGACTGATGTGAGGCTAGAGTTGACTTTTGCGGGCAAGACCCATGCTATGTTTATTCGATAGTACTTGATTCAAAAGTGATCCATGCTCAATTTCGACTAAATCTGTACACCAGTTTTTTCATTAAACGCTTTTGAACCCCAAATTAATATTGTTTATAAGCAAAATCGAAAATTTTTAATCCGTTTAATTAAAAAATTACTCGTTTTATAAGGAATATATCAAAAGAGTATATCAAATATTGATCAAGGTTGCATTGAAAAGGTGACAATTAATCATTGAGACAGATGTTGACAAATAATCCTCATTTAGAAGCAGAGAATCCATTTTCTAATCAATTATCAAAATAAAACTAACCTTCCTTAATCTAATCTCAAATCAAGCAATTCACTTAAGATAAAACAAGTAGATAAGTCTATATAACTAGGCATCTAGGTGAAATCAGAAAATTATAGAATTTAAGCTAATTATTGATGAAATTAAGATTAGTTTTGACTCAATGTAATTTATCTTTACATGTATTGTATTTGAATGATTAATTTCAGTATAGAAAGTATCCAAGAACATAATACTGTGTTCAGAAATAGGTTCAGGTGCAAATTAATTGTTTTGGCATTCAATACAGAATTCTCAGAACAATACAGAATATTATTTACGCAATGCATATGAAATGATTGCAAAATTATAGGTCAGAACAGAAATTCTTATGAAATAAATGATAAAACTTATCGAAACTTATGACATGACATGAATGACATTATTCTACGCAAACATTTAAATTTAATGCATTTAATCATTGATATTATGTTCTGTAAAAGTCATATATAATAGCTGTATAGCAGAGATGCGGAAAAGACTGAATCATATGATATGCTATTAGGGCTATAATGTCACCTAAATTGACAGCTTTTGCACTTTCTTTATGAGTTACCGTTATTTGCTAATTGATTCAATGAAATAAACTTGTCTCTAAAACCCGGGATCATTATTTCTGGATATATTAATCCAAGGCCTAATGTCCACATCTTTACTATTGTGAATATGGGTACAATTCTTACGCTTCAATCAATAGATAAGAAAACACAGAATTTTAGTCAAATATTCGTGAATTATATTTTATTTTAGATTTATTTTCTAAAATATCGATTATTTTTATTTCAAAATTCATTTTTCATTTATATGAAGTTCAAAGAAAAGCTTTTATTTGATATTAATTTCTTGATTGAAATATCGATTATTCAATAATAAGATCCTATTATTCAGTAATAATATTCACTCTATTTCTTAAACCGAATCTCAGATCATATAACGAATAGAGAATGTTATATATCTTTAAAGATATATGACTTTATGCACAAAAGAACTTAACATAATATACACATTTGTCGTTAATTTTCATTTCCAGTCAAAAGAATAAAATTGAAGAAAAAAAATGAGAAAATATATGATTTCTATCTTATAGTCTGAATATGTTATTCAGAGTGAACTCAATTTATTCGCTGCGCTGATAAGAGAATAGGAAGTATAAGAAGTCTTCTTTATTTTATTCCTCGACTCTATTTCTCTTATCATTATTTTTTTATTTAACATTTCATAAATCGCTTATAATTTCATTTAAGAGTCTGCACTCAAAAGGGGTTTATCTAAAGTGAAGTAAAAAAGTATTAAAATAATGATAAACTAAATTAATTTTTTTTACTTTTTTAATGAAAAAATTATTTGTTTTTATATAACATCAAAATCCTTATGTTATTTATTTTTAATTAATTATAGCTTAAAGAATAACTTGTTCTACACGTGTAGGCAATTTAAAATTGACAGTATTCTGGATAAGTTAGTCTAGATCTAGTTTCTTGATTGTGTTTGTATCAATTAGGGTCCGGGCAATTAGAGTTATATGTTTAACAAAAGTATAGTTCAGTAAATATTTGTTAACAAATGTAAATAAATATAATACAAGTCTAACAAAACAAAAATCACACGAAGTATAACCACCGGTTGGTATGTCATTGGTTATACACCAATGATTGTAAATATATTTTACTGTAGTTTACATAATCTAAAGATAAAATGATCAAAACTATCATCAATGACATATTATACTATCCATCCAATAGCACAACGATTGTTAGGTATCTATAGTATTCAAAAAAAAAATCAGAAATAAATATAAATTATCGAAATTAATAAATAGTTTAAACTGTAGATAAATATGAGCCGAATAAATACCAACCATAAACACAATTTCATTATTTACTTAAAATTGATTTCGATTTCTATTTGTATTCAAGATTTCCTTATTTTTTTAATTATCAATAAAAGGCCAAAATTTATTAGAAAAAAATATAACCCTATTATGAAATAAGTACCGAATGAGTCATTCGGTCTGGAAATGATTTATTCAGATTAAAGGAAATTATAATTGAATAACAAGAATAAAGTTGTTTAATGCAGAATAAAAGTAGGATTTTATTTAATCTCATATAATATAATATAATATACAGTAATAACAAAATGCAATTCTAATGATGTATAGCCTAATAGAAAGAGAGCTTAATTTGGTTTCACTGCACTAAACATTACTATAATTAACAAAAATTTAATTAAAATAAAGGAAACTCTAATTAAAAGTCAAATTAAATTTTGTTTTAATACTTATATTGGATTAGTTATTTATGGACAGGGATTCAGTTTTATTGTCCTTTTCTGACAAAATTAAATTATCATTTAATTTGAAGCCATTGTAGTCAACACAAGTGAAAGTTATTTTAGCAGTCAATACAATAATTCATTTAATTTTTATATAGATTTCAGGTATTTATGATATGCCCTGAAAAATGTTAATCTATTTCTAAATGAATGCAATACAGAATTGTCTGCAATTGAATGAAAGGAAAAACCATTTTTTGTATCAGTCGTATAGATTGATAACTCCAGAGAAGAGAAAGAAAAAGCATTTTTTCTATTATTTTGTCACAGAATTTATTATCCGTACAAAAGAATACTTCGTCTGTCAGTACTCTATCCGCAGAGAAAAACATAAATATATTTTTGTTGGCTATTTATCTTTATATTTTCACTGATAGATCGGTATGAGATTCACGTTCAGAACTGAGCAAGAATATATTAATATATTTTCTTTGCTTTCCTTAGACAACCGGAACTTAAAGTTCAGTGTAATCTAAATGGTATACAAAGTGTTGTTTATCAGCGAAAAACAAATTAAAACAACTTTCAAGTAATTAACATATTTTAATAATCAGTTTAATTATCGAAATATCAATTTAATTACAGCTTTCATAATATTTATCGGTTAATCTCAATAACGGCCACATAAATCACTTTATTATTCTGTACGGTGCACATGACCAAGGATGAGTTTACCATAAATACCTCAACAGTTTAATAATTATGAAGGCTATCCAGAACAATCTTATTTAAGCAATATTGCTCAAGGGCATAATAATTTGTTTATATAACTAATCAATTATTATATGAAAATTCTGCAAAAAAATACAACTCTGTTGTTGCTACAGTAGTTGAGCTTGATCATTTAGCATAACTCTTACCATTTGATTGATTATTTCCCATTTGATTCTCTGCTCAGCAGACGTATGAATCAGTTGAATCTCAAGCCTTTATATTGATATTTATGCAAACCTTAGCTCAATATAAATATCTATATTTGAAAGACTCTCTAAAATAATACGCAAATAGAAAAACGAGTCATAGCTTTGGGGAAAACTTTTCAAAATAAAGTCACAGATATTTAAAGACATTTTCGGATAAGAAAATCATTGAAGATATGCTAAAAAATATTTCTAAGTTCAGGTCAGAATCAAAAATAAAGAATAAAATTATATTTTTGGCAGAAAAAGTAAAAAAATATATTGAATTCAAGTATAAGATCAGCTAATTATAGAAGAACCTGAAGAAGAGCCGAGAATACAAACTAGTATTACAGTATATGTAATAAAAAATTTATTCCACAACAACTGAAAACATGAGTTGTTATTCACATCAAAAGTCTTTAAAATGTATTTTATAATCAGATTAGAGAAGAGAAAAGTTGGCTTTTATTCCGTAAAAATTTCCTTTAAAATTGTACCCAAATTCTAACGTAAGACAAAAATATTTACCTTTACTACAAAAATAAGTCTTAATTGCCTTCAGAAGCGCACAATTATTATCTCTAAATGCAAAGTAAAATATTTTCTTATGACTTAAATTATATTTAAATATTTAAAACCTTATTATCGAAAAACTTATAGAATTTATGTTTATTTAATACTTTTGGGATGACTTCGGGATTGGTTTCAATCAGTCAGTCAATAGTTTTTTGATACATTTTTAAGTTCAAAGTTATGTAAATGGGTTATCAAATGCAATACAATTTATTTTTTGTATATTATTTTTGATTAATATATTTTCATTCAATATTTTTTAATCTGATTGAAACCAAATTAAATTGAAAAACATATTTCATTTTTATAGAACTTTTTTAATACAAGAAAAATATTATTTTACACCAAATGTTTTCAATCAAAAATATAGATTATTATTATTATTACAGTTCACTCGAGAATCTGAATATAAAATTTTGAATTCACACGAATAGACTTTTTTAAATATGTTTTTTCATATATTTCATAAACTCAATGCATATAACCGGTGAGAATATCTACAAACCAGAGACACGGAAAGGGATGTAAAGGCAAAATACATCCTGTGTAGTAATGAGGGTGTGATTTTTGATAAGCATGATGATTTTTTGGCAACTGTTTTGGCCAAAACCTATTGTTAAATCGTATGAAAATTCATTGCTCTCTATCTTTTGGCCAATTTTTTCACACATACCCATTCAATACCCAGTTCCGTCTGTTCACACACAATGAACTAATCAATGAGAAGATTGAATCAATAGTTTGCGACAATTATTGAATTGATTTTCTTTTTATTTGATTTATTCGATCAAAAAAATTCATAATTTTTATAATCAAATACAATATACAGAGTATTATGATATTATAGTTTATAAAAATGAGACTAAAATTATAATTGAATACTGAAATACATTGAAATATTTGAATTTAAATATGAATCATATGATATATAAACATACAATTAAGTCAATTATGTTTTAACACAATTTCTTTCTTTAATTCAATTAATGAAAAATATGAATACAAATAACAACTTATAGTTTGTTGAGATATT
>JAQIWA010001054.1:0-21677 GCA_034693305.1 Eueremaeus valkanovi
AATCGAGTGATTCGAACAGCGATTCAATCAATCAGTCATTCATTGGCTGACTGTCTGACTGTCTGTATGTCTGAACAGAAACAGAAACTCTGTTTTCGACAAAACATTTCTTAATTCAGTTGTCATCCAATGAATGAGTGCTTCAATGGAAGTGAATATTAATGAATAAAATGTTATCTAAATTATGATTAAATCTGTTTCCAATTCAATATGAATTATATAGCAATTAATTATTGATAGCTCATAAATGCACCCAAAATGAACTAACCAGGATCAAATATAAAGTTAGAGTAAGAATAATTGAAAAGTGTACTCGATCAATCATTCAACACTTCTACTCCAAATATCGCACGAATGCCTGGTTTGCACACAAATACTGTTCGCTTATAACAGGCATTTGTGATCCCCTATCGGCTGAACAGCTATTATGTAATGTTAGCAGTGATTGCAGACTCGTATGTATGAGACAATCCAAGTGTAAGACTCGTAAAACTTATGTAATTACTGAACCAATAACTTCGATAGTATTGTATTGTATATATTGAACGCCATTTTCCTATGCATTGATTGGATTGCAATTAGAGGTGTATTTAGTGTTTGAGTGACACAAACAGTGAAGCAGTCATTGATTGCATTCATTGCAGTCTTCTCTCAACACAACTGCACTCCAATCGACTGACTCTGACTCGAGTCCAGAACCAACACTAAGACGAGTTGACGGAAGAGAGAGAACAGATATTATACAACAATAATAATAATTATAATAATATTAGTATTGAATTCAATTCATTATATTTATAATAATTATGTTTTAATCCATTTTATGTATAATTAAACTCAAATTCAGTTCTCTTTTAGTATTGGTTTTGAACAAAGTTTTTGTTTTCTTAATTCAATTGATTTTTATTTTAATAATTGTTTTGAGTATTGAATTGAATTGAATTATTTGAGTCAACGAATGATCGATCGGTTGAATGGCCGGACATACGGGTCAGACACTCGATGACACAGTTAACGACATTGTATGGGATCAGCTGTCAGACAGGATTGGCCGCAATTAAGCACTTAATCGGTCGATACGTATATCACATAAAGTAAATTCATTTCATTTATTTATTTATTTTGTTTTGATTTTAATATTTATTATAATTTTTAATTCATTTGAATCATAACGACTGTACGACTGACTGAATGATAATTTGTGTTTAAATTATATTTATTTGTTATATATTTGGTGTCAAATACTTCGTTCAATCCCTTCCTGTTCTCATCCTTAATGACAGACAGGATTTGAATGCAATTTAATTGAAATGAATTGAAAAAAACAGTTATAATGCGGTCAGAGATTGAAAGCACAGATAATATATCAATAATTGTTTCAAATCTATTCATAACTCAAACACTGATTCAATAATTGTTTAATTGTTTTGTCAAATGCTTTGCGGATTTGGAGTCAATGTCTGTATTCACTCATAAATGGGTTTTTTTTAACTTAATATTAATTATTAGTATTTTAAGTGTCATTAGAGATGATTAGACTTTAATGACGATAATTATCGGTATAGCGAAGAGCACCGGCAGAAAGAGAGCTCAGACACCAAAAGTCGTGAAGACCTTCAGAATAGCATAGATTTGTTTACAATAAAAAATAGGATTAAAACAAATAATTATTTTTAATATTAATTGAAAGCCTTTTTAGTGTTATTTAAAGTCAAATAATTTGTGTTTTATTTTATTTTATTCATCGATTCGTCCGTCCGTTTGAGTTCCCATAAAGTCTTGTCTCGTTCTCTACACTTGTCTCATATCATATCCGGCTTTTAATCGTCTAATTAAATATCAAAACCGTTTTCAGGATTTTATTTATATTTTAAATTTCTTTTTATTTATTTTTTTCTTGTTTTGTATTTATTTATTGTTTTTCATTAAAAGCATAAAAATTGCAAACAATTGGCATACGATTACTGTAGTGTTGAGTCAACTCAAACAGTGAAATATCGGAACAAAATTGTGTTCACAAATAACTCATATTTTTTTTCTCCACTTCTTTCTCATATCTTTGAGTGTCTATCAAAACAATGTTTATTTCTCTCTTCCCTACCATTGCCTACCATTCCTCCAATAATGTCTGTTATGTTCCGCTCCAACACATTGACAAATAAGTTGTTCAAACATTTCTATTCTTACTATTTGTTAATTTTTTTTCCTCTTCTTCTCTGTTGTCTCTCAAACAGTATTGGATTGTGTGCTACAGTAATGCGTTATGTCTTATGTCTTACGTATGTAAGAACTGGTAGGAAAGCCATTACGAAATTCTGTTGACACATATTATAAATAGTATTTTTGCCAACAATTAGATCACTCGATAAATGTGACCCAAATCTAGTCAAATGTTTTAACACTATTTCATAAATTAAAGCTCGAAAACGGACGCTATGTCTGAACCGATTGCCTCCTCTTCTCTATCCTCTTCTTCTTCTTCTGGTCTCCGGCATAGAGTCCGGTCTTTAGGAATGAAATTCTTGTTTTAATGTTGTCGTCAGAGTCAGACCCAACGCACACATAGAGAGCCGACACAAGCGAGAGAAGAGAGACAACTGTTTGTTGTGTTTATTTCAAATATTTTATACGTTTTTATACATAATCCGAATCCGGCTCAGTCTTCATGAGATCACGATTTTTTCTTCGCTCTTATGTTAATATGAGAAGCACTGGCAGATCGAGTGACTGACTGAATGAGTGAGTCCAGAGAATACTGTGCACTGACTGCGAGTATTGCTTAAGAATAAGAAAAAAATCTTTATATTGTGTGATGAGTATAGTATACACAGTCTATACAGTGTGTACAGCAGAATAGCACAGACTGTTTGGTATAGCAACGAGTTGTACAGTTGTTAGAGTTGTGTTGTGTGCGTACGGTATGGGAAAACTGAAAGGAGAAGATCTGAGATCCTGTTGAGAACAGGATGTGTTCGCTTAGCGTTTTGTTGTTCAAAAGTCAGATTACCTGCACAACAATTTTGTGCTGAACCGGACCTATCAGTCCTTACGAAGCACTCAGCCTTACTTACCTTACTTCTCGATTCCTGCTGCTGCTGCCTGTGCTGCCTGTGCTCACTAACTCACAATTCAGTGCGAGCTCACTCTGCCTGTGCTGGGAGGGTCGCACACAGCTATGAACTTAAGAAACATTGTGTCTTAACATTATATTGTCTTACAGTATATTAAACGCTATTTTTACTAAAGTATTATTGATAGACAGCACCGACTGTCTGCCAGATCTGCTCATCCACTCTGTTTGTGCACAGATATGCAATCTTTTTAAACTTTTTTCTTCTTTTTAATATCGAATAAAGTTGTGATTTATACTGAAAATAGTGTTTATATTCAATACTTGTTTTCTACAATCAATCCATTCATTCAATTCATTCATCGATTCGTTTGTTCTCTGTTTAGGAGTTGAAGAGAATTCACTCCTTATGTGATGCGTTGGATAACTGTGTGTCCAACCAAACAAACCAAATGGATTCAAATGATTCGGTTGTTGTGTCGGACGATATTGAGGCCAACATTGAGTCAAATGCTTTGGTAAATATTGTTTACAATGAAAACTCTGTTAGTATTCAATTGAGTTCTAGTGATTTTGAACCAAAAGTTTAGTTCTATTAATGCATCGAATGATTGACTTATTATTTGTGACCAAAACATACATTATTTACATGTCTTTCGAAAACCACAAACAAAACTAAAATAAAAAGTAATTTATTTATTAAATGAGATTATCATTGACTGCATGTAAAGATGATAAGTGCCATTAATGCCAGCCCTGGGACCTGGACTGAGGATAAGCCGTTGAGACGATTACTCGAATCTGAAGACTCCAGTTATGACTCGGATTACGAGAATAACGACTGCGAACAGTCGTCCTGTGCGGCCAGCACTGGCTACACGGGCGGACATCACGACGAAGTGTCGCGAACCATATCCGACACTTTGGGTCAAGAGTTCGCCGAATATGTGACTACCAGTCCTCTGCCCCAACAGACGCTTCTGGATGTGATAATAAGTGATCCAAACTATATAAAGTCAGTCGAGTTCGCACTAAAGCTGGGCTACACCGAGACTCAGGTCCAGATCGCGCTCATGAAGTTGGGTCCGACTGCCAAACAAAACGAACTGTTGGCCGAACTTATAAAGCTGGGCGCAGGCAATAACGCCCCAACCATTTCCGTGTTCACTGGTTTGGGAAAGACTTTAGTCTCGTCTCTGTTCAACGACAGCTCCAATGGAGAGGAATCACAACAGCTTTCGGGTGATAACAGTGACAGTCCTAATCTGAGGCCCGTTGTCATCGATGGCAGTAATGTCGCGATCAGGTATGCACCCGAAGCCTGCATTCTGGCGCCTATTCGACCCTTATTTGTCTTACATTTTAATGCATATAATTCGCAAAATTCTGTTGACTTTAGTCATCAAATCTTTACTTCATTTCTAATTAAACTCAAATATTCATTAATTTGTGGTTTTTTCTGCAATAAGTACTCAAAAGTATTCTATAGTTTATTGTTTCATATTATCAATGCTTGCAATCAATCAAATGCTTGCAAAACATATGCACAGTATTTACAATTCATTAAACTGTGCTTTAGTTGAAGTTCTCTTTAATCGTCAGCTCAAGTATTGCCCAATAATTGTTAATCAGCTCTGAGTCTGAGTTTGATGTCCTTATTCTTCAGCAATAATTGCTTTCCATTTGATTAATACAGTATTTGTTCCCAATATATAATATATAATATAAGAAATCAATTATTACTATTGAACCCAATATTCTCAGTGCATGTCTCGAATGCACAGATAATTATTGATTCGAAACATTAATTGAATTAATAATAAGTTTTAATTTGTTTTTCTTTCGCACTCTTTTTGCTTCCAAGTCATTGGCTTTTCTCCAGTCTATCGGTTATTATAATTCAGTTTAGATTTGAATTCAAAATGTTTTATAGAATATATATATATATGAAGTGATCATCAGTTGGGAAGACATTATAATAGCATTATCTCTGCATTTATTGGCATTTGACCCTTAGCTCAGCTCAGCTCAGTTAAAGTTAAGTTCCAGTTATAGCCTTGACATTCAGTTCAGAACTTCTTCTTCTTAAGTGATCTCGAGTCAGAGCTTCTTATTTTTTTTAATATACTTTATAATCGGTTCGAAAATCTCTTATATAAGAGAATTGTTATAAACTGAGAGCAAAGTATCGCAAATAATAATAATAATGGATAGCATTTGTGTTCTCCTAATGATTGTAATTGGCGTTCACCAGAACTCTGGTAGCAATAAGTTCTTTAATGCCATCACAATGACTGCCAACTCCTTATTGCATGAGCTGACGGTGCAATCGAGCGCACGATCGGCCAGAAACGTGCCCAACAGAATCGAAAGTGCAGGCAATCGTGACTTACTTCCAGTTACGCCCTAACACACAATCTGACTCTCGCTCTCATCCCTCCATACCTTTCCTATTCTCACATATATTTTGCTTTTCTATTATTATTCATAAACTTTATTATTATTTTCCCTTACATTCTATGCCTTCACTTACGCCTTATTATTATTCCTCTGCAGTCATGGCAACAAAGAATGCTTCTCATGTATGGGCATTAAAATCTGTGTGGACTGGTTTCAATCGCGAGGGCACCGGGAGATAACCGTCTTCGTGCCCATGTGGAGGAAAGAAGTCGCCAGACCTGATGCGCCCATTAAAGGTATTTCCCTTTCTATTGCGGCTAATATTCGGCCGTCTCTTCAAACCTCTTGTGTAGCCTAAGCACAACTCTTATATAATTGATGGCAAACCTAAAACCTATTCGTGATTTTCATATCTCTTTATAAACATTGTATTTATATATATATTCTGTACAAAAAAAATTTGATTTTTTCTCGAATAACAATTGCTTTTCTTCTCTTCCAATACATATTTGTTCTCATATTTTATGCGAAAATAATTATCTATTTTTAAGTCAACTTTTTTCTCATGAAATATATTGATTAGACTTCCAAGTGATCTAAATATTCGTGAAACCAATTATTAATATAAGGCTTACATAATATTCAAGGCTGTTTGGACTAATATAGTTGAGTAGCCTGTCCTCATAGCTCAGTATCTTAATTATTTCCTCGATTAGTGTTTTCCGTTATCACTAATAAATTATTTTTGATTTTATTAGTATTTCTACAAAAAAAGTAATAAAAACCCAAATTATATGCGAATACTATTTATTGGTGTTATAAATGAAAAATTGGTTGACTTATTGCCAAACAATTAAGAGCCCAAATGCCCGGCAACTATATTTCGAGCACCAGTAGTGAAAAGGCGCAAAAATTCATTAAGTTTTCGCATATAATCAGTGAATGTGACAGAACTTTCATTCATTTAATTTTTTCTTCTTATTCAGACCTAAACTCAAAGTTGTTTAGCGTTACTATATTTTTGAGTCTGAGCTTTCGTTCGTTGCTTTTTAGTTGTATAACAAGTTTTTGGCCATATTTTGTATGGCCTGACCTCAGGACATGAGAGACTAGTTGTTACGCTTCTCATAAATCTTTTGGTTCGGAGTCAGTCTTCTATTCTGTATTGGATTTTGTTTTTCTGTTTCTCATTATTATTATAATATTTGTCTGTTATTAATAGGGTTACACTCCTATCACTCACTCCTATCTTCACCTAAACCCTACGGCCCATACACTATTATATAATACCTGTGCAGTATCTAAGCTAAAATAATGCTCGAATCCATTGACTTTGAAATTCGTGATAGTTTTCTGGTCTGAACAGCATTTCTGAATAAATTGTTACTTCTATTGAATAATTTTGATTAATAGATGACTTATATGTCTTACCACCCAATGTGTCGTTAAAAGTGATGCCTTTCACGTGACTCTAATCCGTAATAACTCTTAATCGTATTCAGAATCAGAACTAACATCAACGCAATCCCATTCCCGTTACCACATGTTCTGCCTATTATCTAACGATATTCTAGTCTACAGTATATGCACTCATATGCTTGCACTTGTATCACAACTTACACACAACCAAATTCTTGGAGTGACTCTCCCGTAAAAAAATTTCAGAATTAAATTCAATGTAAGCCAAAGTACAAAATATAATATATATTTTCAATTACATTATGCGATGCGTTCATAAATTTGAGCTCAATTTTACATTTATTGCATCTATTTTTCACTCTTCACTGTCTCTCACTTTTTATTTGTGGAAAATTTGATGAAAAAGCTGATGAAAATCCTATTTCGATAAAGAATTTCAATTTACTCTAAAACAGAACAGAATTCCTATTTTGCAAACCATTTATTATATTGTCATTCAATAAAATATTTGTCTTCTGATTAAAAGTTCTCAACTTTTTTGTTACCATATTTAGTATTGAAATCTCGTATCGCTTTTTGTACCTATTTTTCCATTTTTATTGTTAATATTGGCTTATCTTAAAGCAAATAAAAGCTGAACTTATTGTGCGTCTGATATGAAAAAATATGTTTGTATTGTACTGTTCGTACTCTGCGTCCCATTCGCTTGTATTGTAGACTATTTTACTATATTTTATGTAATATTTTATTTGCATTAATATTCCATTATTTTTATTAATAAGTTATGAAATTTTTAATTATATTCTCATTTGCGTCATCTGTTCCCTGAATTGACGCTCCAATAGCTCTGTATCGATGCTATCGATCCAGTTATTCATTATATTGTAGAGTAAATGTGCTTCAAGTATGTGACACATGTATTAAATATTTATTTTTCTATCACAAAAATTACCCAATTTTTTGTTTTTTTCTATTCTTCGCTCTAATGCTCTCTTCTATTGGTTTTTATTATTAATAATAACTATTTTATTATTGTTTTCAATATCGCGTGTTATTCGCGTATAAATTATTTTGACTCCAAAATTGTTTCCCATAAACACTATATCCGGTAAAGTGCCTCAAATGCACCCAATCTGATATCTACTCCTATTTTCTTGAGTATTCGGCAGAAATTTATTTTTTTCAATTCTGAAAATATTAGTTTTTTCTTTGATTTCTGAGAATTTGAACAATAATTTTGTTTTCTTAAGATTAAACATATCTATAGATTAATTATTTCATTCCAATCGCTATTCGGATTGAATGATGACTTTATTCATTCATTTTAGTCATCGCTTTAGTGATTATCGCAATTAGGAAATGTATAATATATTTGCGCCGACACTAAAAAAAAATAGAGCTCTTACCGCAACTCTGGAATTTTGAAATCTAATATTCTTGCACATTCTGCTTATGTGACCGGAATCATAGTTTAAATGATATTTCATTAAATAATCATAAAATTCTGCAAAAATCAGGTGATTTTGTATATAATAGTAAATTCTGGTTAATACTGTTGAGCACCGGTACTCAGAGGGTTGTTTAGTTTTCCCTATCGGAGCAGTGTTTGAAAAATATTTTCGAAAAAACGAGTTTTAGATTACAGTAAAATAACTCTTGTCTTGAAATAGAAAGCACTGTATGTTATATACAGAAGATTAAAATAGAGCCTATTCTGCGTTGATTTGCGGCAAAAATTAATATTGTTTTCGCAAATTAATTAAAACAAATTTTTTATATAATATTTGAGTTTTTCTTTCATCCCATCCCTTGTCTGTGCTTATCGTGCATTTTTATAAATACTTTATTTTCTGCTTCACTTTTGATATAGGGGTTGCAAAGGGGAGTGCTTAGGCAAGAATGCCTGGCCCGGCATTTTGGCAAAAGGCCGACTTTGCCCCTCATTGTTAAATTGAGCCCTGCCTATTGAGATGATGCCTACAGTACTTGCATTCATTAGCCAACACTTGAGATGACTTTAAAAGTTGAATAAATAATTAGAATTTATTTGATTTGCCATTAATTATGACTCCATTAGTGTTGACACAGATTTCTATTGCAATTCAGTCAACCATTAAGTCATTGCATAACTAATGAACCGATTATTTGATATACAGATCAGGAAATACTTTCACAGTTAGAAGCGGAACGACTGTTGGTATTCACTCCGTCGCGCAATGTCGGGGGCCGTCGTATGGTTTGCTACGACGACCGGTATATCCTGAAGCTGGCGGCGCAGATCGACGGCATAGTCGTGTCGAACGACAACTACAGGGATCTGACCAATGAGAACCCGGAGTACAAAAAGGTAGTCGAGGAACGGCTTCTCATGTATTCGTTCGTAAACGACCGCTTTATGCCGCCGGACGACCCCCTCGGCCGACACGGACCCTCGTTGAACAACTTTCTGCGCAAACGGCCCAAAGCACCGGACGTTCTGCCGCCGGCCTGTCCTTACGGCAAGAAGTGCACGTACGGCAACAAGTGCAAGTACTACCACCCGGAGCGCGGGAATCAACCGCATAAGTCAGTGACAGAACGACTCGCAGAACAGGCGAAGATTCAGATCCAAGAAGTGAAGAATAGGGGCAAAAGCCGTGAGTCCTCTCCGGGCGACTCGAAGCTCAAAGTGACGCACAGTCTGCCCCTCCAAATGGGTGGCGATATGTCGCGCAAAAAACCTCTTTCTCGGACCAGATCTGTGGTTCCGAGCAAATCAGTGCCACTCGAAGACATGGATCACTCTTATAATCAGCCCTTTGTCCGACACTTCTTCGTCGATAAGACCCATAACTCTGAGCACAAACCCAATGAGAATCTGCACCGAAAACTGCAGAGACAATTGACACTTAACCCCAGTTGCGACCCAAGGCTTCAGGCGCTTCAGCACGCCTTCCATCAGAGGGGCGAACACCAGAATAGTTGTGCACCCATTGGTACCAAACCCATGAAGCCATCGATGGACTCACACAGACAGCTGACACGTCTGGGCTCTGATGGCCCGACTCTCGCACACATACAAAAACAACAGCAAATGCGTCAGCAAAACATGCTATACGTTCCGCACTCGCAATACCTATCGGCGCAATCTCAGGACTCACTGCACACGTTGGTCACCCGCAACGCCTCAGCGCCCGACTCCTCATCCAATTGGCCGCCGAGTTATTCGTCTTCAATAGCGCGCCTGAACTCGACGTCAGACACACGACTAAACCTGACTCCACCGCCGGCACCCTTTCCTAACCAGATATGGTCTACGAGTTCGGGCGGTCTTATAGTACCGCCCAATCCCTCGTCGAATCCGTGGAACAGTTGTTCGGATAACTCATCGATATTACGCCATAACTCACAAAATTCATTGTCAGCACCGGTACGTCCATCAAGTGTTCCGTTACAGGAACTGAAGCAAACATTGATACAACCGACCCCTTTGAGACCCAGCCGACCGGTTTCGCCCAATGCACTCAACGACTCGCGCCGTAAGCTTTACTTTCACTTGTCGTCGATATTCCCTGAGGAACAGGTGAGGACTGCAATGGAGTTGTGTCCCGAAGAGACCAATCCTCAGAACATCTGCGCAGCCATTATCACAATGTTTCCGAAGAAGAGTTAATCTCTTCTTAGACTAAATCAAAAGAAATTAATTTAAAGTAAAGTTATTATTAATATTGAGCCGAATGTCTGATCCGTTCCATTCGGTTGGTTCTCATTATTGTATTTATATTTATATTAATTATTAATATTATTATTATTACTATTATTACTGAACTCGCAATCAATAGTTTGTTTGAGTAATGCAAACAAATCTGTTTGTGAACTACTGTACCGAATGTCACAATTCCTATGAATCGGATGTGAAGTGAATTCAATACAAATTTGAAGTTTAATTATGATATTCATAGAGATTCTAGTCGTTTGCGCTCAACCATTGAATTAGTTTTAGGATTCAATTTGAGATCGATTTTATCGATTCATATGTCTATCGAAACAATTATTCATTTTTTATACACTTTTTTTGTGAACTTATTTCGTAATTATTTAGAACTGAATCTAAAATTAATTTTTTTAACTAAAAATTTTGTAGAAATGTTGGAAAGACTTCATTCATGAGTAGAACAATCGTTTATTTAATACATCTCTAAAACTATTGTCTTTTTAATTGAAATCAAAACAGAAAATATTAAATCGATTTTTCAATTCAATTAAACTAAACGTAAAATCAAATAATTGTTTGTTTTTAAGCCAAATATCGAAATTGTTGTTCGATTTGTTCGCTGTATTCAATACAGACTTAGATTTATAACAATAATTATAATAACTTATTATTAATATAATTGAATCAATGTTTTCAATATAAATATATTAATTGAGCTTTTAGTTCATCCAAACACTTATTATTTCCCAATTTTTAGTTCTCATTCAATTCATTGATCACTTTTTCCCCTCAAATAAGTTCTGAATCTTTTTCCACATTTTTTGTGCTTTTTTACAATATTTCGCCCGAATTTCAGGACTTAATTCGCAAAAACACAAAAACAAATGAAAATTTTTGTGCATTAAATGTTGTATTGAATATTTCAATTATAATTATGTAAACACTTATTATTATTATTAATGATTTTTATTTTGAAAATCTTGTGTTTTCTCTCATTCAATGTTTTTCTTAATTCAATGATTAGTAATATATTTGAATTGATTTATGAAAATGTTTTCAAATTCATTGTCTCTCACATTAACGCAATCAAAACCTCTCTCTTAACACACATACAAGTAATGTATGTATTATTTAAAACTTAGCGTTCGCTAACTTATGACACTTAGCCTTCACTTATAGTTTTTATCATTATTTTAGGTGTTTTTTACAATTCATTGAATCATTGATTAATAGTTTTAACAATTTTGTGGTATATTTAATGTAAAGTTAGATATAATTACATAAAATATTTATGAAAAGCATTGGAAAAAAAATAATTTTTTTGTTTTTTAAAAACTTTTTTTTTATTATAAACAATACTGTGTATTGAGAGTAAGTTTAGCTTAACTTTTGAAGTTTCGTGCTATACATGAAAACACAAGAAATCAGTTTTAATCACAAATCAATGGTTTCAATGGTTTGCATATTTATATCGCAGTGTTATTAATGATGATAAAAGAGTTGCCATTAATTAAAATTGTTTATAAAAATAATTATAAATCGATTGTTTGTTTGTTTTTTATTTTCTTCGCTATTTCTATTGAACTGTCGGAGCGTTTTGTATAACAATATAATTAAATTGTATGAAACAGAAAGGATGAACACCTTTGCTGTGCAAAGGATTTTATACAAAGCTTTGATATTATGATAACTATTGTAATATTAATGGTTATTAATCGTTAAGACATTAAATCGTTGCACGGGTTGTATGACTTCGAAAATCATTTGTAAATTTTTTTTTTGATTTATAACTAAATAATGATTTTTTTATTATTTATTAAATAATTAGTTAATAACGCCATTAAATAATTGTTGTCTAATTGCATAAAAACATTGTTCAGAATTTGTTTATTAAATATTTAATAAATACCTAAATTATGATTAATCTTGACTTTGATTTTATTGACTCTTATTTCCAGTCAGTCCTAATCCTAGAGCTCATCTTTTTTCTGCTTAATTTCTAATGTGTTTTCATTGGAAGCAATCAGAATGTGATGATAAAAGTTAACGAGTTTTACGTAGTTGTCGACTGAAATCCTTTCGTTGTGGCCGTGTATTCGACTCATGTCGTCGATTGACACAAATCCCGGAGAAAAGCGATAAATATTTTGCGTAAAGTTTAAGAACCATCGGGTGTCGGTCGCAGCCATCATAATGCCCGGTATTATTGGAACTTTCGGAAAGACCTGTCGAATACTCTTTTTGATTGTTTGGAAACCAAAACTTTGGTCACTGTATGGAGAGATCGGATGCGGTTCTATCGGAACGCCTAGTATTTCAACGCCTATTCTCTCATCGTTTATAAGCTGTCGATCGAAATCAAGAACATCTGATATGGAACTGATTGGATGTATGCGATGGTTCACTGTGGCTGAACTGAGTCCGGGCAGTATATTGTCCTTGACATTGGTTCAGAACCATTTAGTATTTGAGAAATAAAAGCATTTAGTTTTGGTCTAACCTTAACCCCACTGTTAAACATTGTGACTGCAGTGGAGGTTCTGATCAGGCTATTCATAACCGGGTGATTCGACAATATTACGGACACTAATGGCCCGAAAAGCCATAGATTAGAGAATAATATTTTGTAGACAAAGGAACAGTAGGGGGCTATGGCTTCCATCATATCTCTTTCAAGACCTCTTCCGAAATGGTTTGGATGAGTGAAGGCATTGAATTTGGAGACAGCCTTCGACAACAGCACTATCGATGTCTCCACCGGTGGCACAGATGAGTGGCCGACTCTGCCGTTTGAGGTCAGTTGGATATTCAGAAATCCTTTCTCTGCGACTCCGATCACAGCTACGGATTGTTCGGTACCCGGAATCACATTGTCGTAGATGAACGGCCCCTCGTCTAAGATGTACTCAAACTGTTCCACTCCTTTTGTCTTCAAGTATTGTGCCGTTTGTTTAGCGCCATCAAGACCTCTGCCCTCTTCATCGTGACCTATGGCTATATATAATGATCTTTGAAATGAAAATCTATTCTCGACTAACAATTCAAGTGATTCTAAAATTCCCTAAAAATATGGGAAAATCGTATGCATTTCAGAACACTTTAAAGTTTGACTGAATGTCAATAAAATTCTTGTATACCATAACTACATCCTTGAGGTCTAGAGTTCCTCTGCCATAGATATAACCGTCCTTGATGACACCATCGAATGGCCTCACATCCCACTTATCTTCTTCTGCGGGCACGACATCGAAATGTGCTAATAGTAAGTATGGTTTTAATGACTGATCCGAACCAGGAATATAATACAATAAACTGAGTTCATTGATAATCTCCAGTTTGACCCCATTTGATGAATGAATTGCAGGAAAGCCTGTTTTGGATTCCGAACATTAGTTCTTATAATTCATAAGTTTTATAAATTATATGAGAAATAAAAACTTTATTCAACGGAAAAAACTTAAATATCAGCACATTTTCTGAACAAAGAACACATTTATCAGAGAATTCAAGTTTAAAACTCACTTCGTTTGAGAAAATCAATGAATAACAGGATTTCATTTCTATCGTAATTTTTAGGCGCTTTAGTAATAGTTCGGAATTTAAGCGATTGTATGAACCGATCGACTATTTTTCGGTTCTCATCTGTAATCGGTTGGTGTTCTTCGATGTTCTCACACGTTATCAGCTCTGGAGGTATGGAAAAGTAGAGAATAGCTCTTAAAACTAGAATAAATATAAGACTAGCAATAGTTATGCTCGAAATGAGCGCCAATTTGAATGCCGTCAGTCTAACCATTTCGGGTTAGTTTTAAATATAATATTTTTATTTTCCATTAAATAATGTTTAAGACAATGACTGACAAAGCACTGCAAAAGTCAAACTCAAGTATTAATTAAAGCGATAACTAAAGTCAATATAAAGTGGGTTAAAGATAACGTCACTTCGAAGTGCTTTTCGCTTAAAATAAAAAAATATTTCCATTCAATGGGGAAATGAATACAAGAGGAAGATATGGTTTATTTTGTTGCAATAGAATCTGGAACACATTCACACAAATCATTCGACACAATTATTCTTTATAATGGCATTCTTATCGTTATAATACAGAGAGAGTTTGTTTTAAAAAATGACTTTCATTTTTAAATACTGTATAATATTTTTTGTTATTTTTGCGCTTCGATTCTTGAGATGACCTAAATTATTGTTAATAGCACAGGTACTTTTGAACATAGATTCATAAAGACTGCGTTTAAATAATTTCCAATATCCTGGCTTGATTTCTGCAACAGGTGCTATTTTGAAGATGTCCATTCCCTTGCTTATCCCTAGTTCACATAAAGAGTAAACAGGTTCATTTTAAAGCATAGCAATAAATACAATGCATTGAAATGAGATATTCGTAAAACAAAATTTATTCAAATCCTTGAAATATGAATTATAACGAAAAATATCGTTAAATCAAGTCTTTATGGCATTTATGCTAAATATAAGTCGAGACAGAATATCAATAAAGTATAAATATCAAGGTCTTTATTCAATACATGAAGTGATTTTTAATTTTGAAATAAAAGTGTTTCTAATTTATGAAATATTCAATCAATTATGTAATTGCTTTGAAAAAAATTATGTAATTAATTCGAAGCACAGGTCGATTAGTTGTTTTGTGGTGAAAAAGGGTGAATACAATTGTAGCTATCAATTGATCTGAATGTATGTGCACTCGAATAATCTGATTAAGGACTTGAGAATGAATACGAAACGAATGGATATTTCTTTAAAGCTAATAAGTTATAATTAGTAATAACCATTCAGAGCAATGATTGAAAGCAATATGTAATGAATCGGTGATTGATTGCACCCAATAATGATTAATGTATTAGTTATACAATGTTTAAAACATGTCATTTCATAACTCTTTCAGTTCGAAACACAAAACAAAACGAGTCTATATGTTCAGGGTATTACTTCAAACACTATCGTCAAATTCTCCTATTTGTATCCGGATAAAGTTTTTTAAAAGTTGAAATTTGTCCTTGCATTAGAGTATCCTAACCTTGTCAACGATATTACTTTGATCAATGAGCAAGCATAATTTGTTTTCAGGAAATAATCCAATGTCCTATACCTTTAATTTAAGTCAAAAGGCAATCAAAACCACTTTAATAAATTATCTGGGCAAATATGTGCATAATAAGGTGCAGACAAGGTGAAAATTAAGGTGAATACTAGATATAATCAAAGTGTCTGAGCATTCAGACTACAAATTGTCTTTCATTAACGATTGACAAACAGTTTTAAAATTCTTGACTGACCTTCAGATTGAATATATTTCTGAAATATAATACTTGAAAGAGTTGTGAATTACAATTCTGAAGTAAGCATCGAATGTGACTTAACTGGTGATTAAGTCTGCTTTACATCAATTAAATAATCCACAAAAAATGAAAAAACGAATAGACTTTGAGGCAAAATAAGATTAATTGGTGTAAATGCGTTCACAGCATAGCATATCAATTATCCGTTTCTTTATTTTATTAAGCATTCAGTAAATGACAAAACTTTAGAGTTGGAGGTAATGTCTGAATCTTATAGACGTGTACTCCATGTGTCAACTGCACCAGACTTTGACAGAAATGACATTATAGTCCAATAAGTAAAGGGTTAAACACATTAAGAGTGCAAATCGTCAATCGATCAAACATTTCCAGATGTTGTTTGGGAAGTGACTGCTGAGGATGAAACAGACGGCTTGGCATCACTTGTTTTGTTTCTTTTCTAATTTTATTCATACTTTTAATTGCAATCAAACCCATAGAAAGTGGTTTTTATTCTTATTTCTTATATTATTTGTCATAAGTTCTTGTAATAGCACTCAACTATCATATAGTTGTAGGAAAAACTATCTGCGGTATGACCCGAATCATACGGCTTGCAAACAGCCTAAGAGGGACTGTTCGATACTCAAAGTAAGTGCTGCTTATTATCCATATATTTATCTAAATCTTGAATCCGGTGTCAGTCGGGAATCAGTGGCTACGATATGGCGACCATTATTGCCACACATAATAAGCTGAGGAATAGCATCGCTTCTGGAAATGAGACATATAAAGGCTTTCCCTCCTCAGCCAATATGCTTATGTTGGAGTGGGACCAGGAATTAGCAGCTATAGCCCAGTCACATGCATCCCAGTGCGAGTTCGAACATGATTGCTACCAATGCCGAAGAACTGGTATCTATTCTCAAATGCATTTATAAATAATGCGAACTTTAAATAATGGCAAACATTATTCAGACAACTACTCAGTTGTCGGCCAAAACTTATTCCTATACCAGACCTCACGTCCAACTGTGCGAACGAGATGGCAATACGCTATCCAGTTGTGGTACGACGAGCTCAATATTGCGCCTAAAAATATAATCAAACGGTTCAAACCCAGTCAACTCAATATTGGACACTTCACGCAGGTTAGCATATGTATGTACCAGAGCATCTAAATGCTAAATACATACCTGTTCTGTATGACTGAATATAATTCAAATTTTTGACACATAAAAATGACAAATCATTGAAATATTCATATTTAGATTCTGGTTCTATTTTTCATCAATAGATTATTCAGCTAATCATTATTGCGGACTTATGTTTTTAATTAAGCCAGGGTATTCAGGGTTACATTTAATATTTCATTTTAAATTAATTTTATTTATTCAAAATCTTTAGGAAATTTTTTTTATAAAATTGATATTTCTTAGCCTCAAATAGGAACTTGATAAATTGTCTTAATTAGATATTTAGTCTTAATTACATTTTTGTCTAACATTGGACTTAATTGTGTCGACTCTAATGAAAAAATCTTCACTATTTTCTCATTGTTTTATTTGATCTTAAACTACTTGAAATCACAATTGACTTGGTTAATAAAATGTGAACTAGGTGTATACTTATGCTAATTATATTGCTTCTTATTATAGCAAGATCATATAATTTATATCAATTTATTTGTTGAAATCAATGCCTTTTATTTGATTTGGAGCTATAATTGCTATACTATTGGCCGCAAACTAACTGTTAATCAATTATATGTTTAGATTAATTAAATTTATTACTGAATTGATTCGTTTGTATGCTATAAGCAATCAATTATTAATTTTTCTCCAATCGATTGCTATTTATTAATCATTTCAGGAAATAATTGAATAAATTGTGTAATTTATCAGAAAAAAAGATTTAATTCTCTGAGAGATAGCATTGAAAGTGCGCCGAAAGAAGCAGATCTACAGTATATCTGTCTGTAGTACTGGTGCTGTATTGATATGTTGTGCGAACATTAAATAATTTTTGTAATTTAATAACATTTTGAGTGTCATTTACTTTGAGGCCAATAACTAAGTGAGTGAAAGAGCAATTCAATAAAGAAATTATATGATTGGCTAAATTGAGTTAATGGCTCTCAACGTCTATAATAAGTCCCAACAGTTGAACAGTTGAACACTTCTTCTCTCTCTGTGTCTAATCAATTCAATAAATATCATTAAAACAGCTTTAAATATAATTTAGATCCAAATATGTAACCAATTTTCTTGACCTTCGCTTATCATATGCTTTGCGAACATAAATAAATCAAAAGAATAAATGTATAGAAGAATATGTGAGACATAAAAAGTTAGCCAAACAGTAGACCAGAAAGAAAAACATAATTCTCTGTATATTACTGTATGTGACGTACGAATGAATGTCTTTCATAATGATTATGATTACGATTAGCTCGTGTGGGCCAACACCAGGAAAATTGGCTGTGGTTTTGTCCAATATGCCGTTCCTAATTCCGTGTACAAAGTGGCACAGCTTTACACCTGTAATTATGCACCTGGTGGTAATTATATCGGTCTACAAACTTATCAAGTTGGAGCACCGGCGAGCAGGTGCCCCAGAATGTCGATGCCGTCATTCCATTACAAATCTCTTTGCAAAGTATACAAACGAACAGAGTTTGGGGAACGGAATGGAATAGTTAGCAACAGAAAGGTATGACTGGAGACAAGTGAACAGAAAATCAATAGAATTTTGTTGATTAGATTTATAGCACAAGTGATCACGTCTTATGTTTTGACGAGACTTTCTATTTAGTAACAGATCTGTTCTCTGCTATTCCTATAGAAAGTTCATGAGAAGCATCACAAACACACGAATCATATTCTCGACAATAAGAATATTATTTACAAAAAAGTGTCGCAAAAGACTCGACACAGAACTCGATATTATTCGCGTCGACAGCGATATTACAATAGGAGTCGTAATCAGAGGAATAAAATGGTTTGATTCGGATATTTGATTAGAAAACAAATCCTTAAAATCAGTGTAAGTCATAAATAAAAATTCAATTTCTATTTCATTCGTAGGTAAAGTCAATTATTAAAAAAAAGTAAAATAAAAAGTTTTTTCATTATATTCACTATATTTAGTGTTTGTTATTATATTTGTCTCAATATTGACACAAAAGAAGATCTGAAAAGAGAGCAGAAGTGAGAGAAAGAGCTTTCAATTTATTCGGCGATTGCTTTACAGCAGTTGTTATCCTGTATTCTAAACGCAATACAAACTATAGACGAGATATATAGAGATATATTGTTTGGTAGAGTAATGTTCAGTAGTGTTGGGTACTGTAGTGTTCAGTGCATTTAGGCATTAGCCAGAATTGGCAAAGAATAGCTTCACTCAGCGAATTGCTATCACATGAATCGGATCTTTATATTCTAACCTTATTTTTCTTATACTCTTCTCTGCCTTCCATTGCAGCGAACCTACTGTTTCACTGTTTCCACTCCTAATTCAAGAATTCAAGGGATGTGTTCTGTTTGGCAAACTTGAAAGATTGAATGCTGCCATCCATGCCATCCATGCCATACAAGCCATACAAGCCATACATGCCATACATGCCTGCCATTGCTGCCAACTCTGAACTCATACAGTACTCGTACAGCACAGCACACATACACATAGTCTTTGCTCTCTTCTTATGCCTGCACTGTCTGTATTGCTAACATCTCTCCTGATCTCTAGCATCGCATCCCTTGTCTAAACTCCAGTGGCGTCGCATCAAATTCATTGATTTTTGCGTCACAAACAACAAACTCTTAGCGAAGTTGAGGCCGGGCTGTCATCTGCTTGAAATTTCCCATTTTTCAAAAGCCGTTCATTGGTTTCTCCTATAAACCTAACGTCACAACAGATTCTCGTCTAAATCCTGACTCCAAACGCATCCCTTCTATCCATTTCTCTATCAATTATTTCTGTTTCCCTTTTTGTACTCTATTTTAAAAATTAATTGATTTTTAATTATTTTATGTTTACATCAAAAATATTATTTGAATTTTAGTTCTAATTAAATGAATTTCCATTTTATTAATTGAAATTTTTTAACGATTTATCCGAAAAAATATCTTTAATAATGAATGTTTAGCTTAATATCTATTGATATTATTTGTTTAAATAATTTTACTTGAGATCAAACCATACATATGAATCACATTTATTATTAATATTTATATATAATATATATAAAACAATAAATTAAATAATTTTAATCTATTATTTAATTTCGCCTAAAATTTGTTTTATATTTAATTCATTTGTTAAACAATTCAAATATGTGTTAGGAATGCAATTAAACAAATGGATGAAAATTATTTCAGAAATTTTAAGCAGAGTTTTAAATATTTTTTCAGTCATTTCTTATTCATAAAATTCTTTACTAGAATTACATTTCATTTGAAATTCAGTTCTGTTTTATCGTTCAGTTGTTCGCAAATAATTTGATGAAATCTTTTTTGATTTTTCAAGTGATTGGCGAACAACTGACAGTCATATAATCAATGAATTCAGCAAGTTAAGACGATTTATTAATCTATATTAACTTATAGCCATTTTACAAAATGAATTAAAACCCAGAATCAATATTTTAAAAAAGTATTTCATGAAATAATAATTGTCTGTAAATAATATTAATATAATTAATGAATTCTGAATCAAACAGACTATAAGTTAATGTTTTGATTAATTTATAAATAATTGAAATTCATTTATAATTTACACTTTGATCAGCAGATTATCTGATAATTTAAGTTAAATTTGAAGAGATTTTGAAATAATTTACAATTTTATATATAATATACTGTATATTAATATTTACAACAAACGACTCGATTGAATGAAGAATTGTTCAGAATATTTGCGGTGATATGTTTGCCTTACTGTCTATGTGTGGCAAATATGAGTTGTGGTGATGGTGTCCACCGTTCACGTGATTGCCACCCATCAAGAAGTTGGTGCTGAGACAAGAGGTAGGGATGCCCTGGTGAGACATAGCTACCAGACCAGCACTCAGCTTATGCGATGATAAATGAGGACTCGATGTCACGACAGGACTCGGAGTTATCCATTTGGGCATTGATGTTGGGATTGGCGACTGTGGTATCACTGATGATGGAAGCGATTGTGTGTTAGGACTACTAATCTTTCCTGTAATCCAATAATCATTTGTTTTCAAAATTCAATTCATATCTTATAGAAAAACATTTTGTTTAAGACATAAAAAGAATAAAAACTATTACTATATTTAGGGATCAAACGATCAGATAATAAGATTTTAGATAAATATAATAATATTGTCTATTATTTCCTAAACTGACATTTGATTGCATTTATCATCGATTCTATATTATATTCTGGTTAAGCCTTAAGGTTAGAAAGAGCTAACAAATAAATTTGATTTAGAATCGATTTTTTCGATGGCATATAATTTGATAAACTATTCAAACTTTATCTAAAAAGCATTCCAAACGATATTCTCTTCCATTCAATAAATAGACTTTTCTTAACAGTATTTATAGCAAAGAAAATGTTAAAGAAATCATTTGTCGACAAATAAAATCATGAAAATTGGTTATTATTTTTACAAATTATTTATTCATCTATTTATTTGAATTCAGACTTTAGATTAGACGCTAATAATGTCCAGTGAGTTAAATCCCAACAGTTGCGATGAAGAATTGAGCGCTCAAAATATGCATTGATTAGAATGAAGTGTTTGTG
>JAQIWA010001055.1:0-21674 GCA_034693305.1 Eueremaeus valkanovi
CTCAAAGAGCATTATATGTAGAATATGAGTCTTATGGGGTTTTTGGTCACTCATTCTTCGGGAGATATTTGACTGAACTTTTGTTTTAAAAAAATTAATGTCTAATAACTACTCTTTCGAATGGCTATTAAAAAAAATTTCTTAGAATTCGAATCTTCTGAGGAATTCCATTCGAAGATGCGTTTCAGAAAACACGCATTACTTTTGCAGTTTTCTAATATTTACAGAATTGCTAACAATATTAAAGTCTAGAGTAATATAATCTCTGAACTCATTAATACGGATGAGATAATAGCGATTATATTTGTAATAATTGAGTGAATTTCTGTGGATTCTCTAAAAATCTGACTTGGGTTAAAATATGCTCCGAATGGCTTATATTAATAGCACTGAAATGGTTTCGGTTTATTTTTGTTTATACTGTGTTTTATAGCAGATATGAAGAAAGGCTGCATATCTTGCAGTGAATGAATGCAAATATTTATGAGTTGGCCTCAAATAAGAGCTAATATTCCAAATAATTTTGTATAGATTTACAGCAAAAGTCGATATATCACTGGAGAGTACACATCATCGCAGTAATGATGATGTGATGTCTGCCATATAATTAGTTTTGAACGAAATTTCTATTTGTTTCCCAAATGAGCCTAAAGGCCAGCAAACCTTACTGTGAGAGAAAGTTAGGCCAAAGATAGCCAAAGCCAACCACCAGAACCAGAACCAGAACCAAAAGCATAGGAATCTTAGCCAACAATTGGCTTAACTTCTCACAACATTATTATAATATAGCCCTGGGGCATTGGCAGAGCACAGGCATAACATTTAAGATCCCCTTCTTTTTCACAAAGAAATGGCGGGAGAGAAGGGAAGGGAGAGCTCTCGTGCCGAACAACTCTAACAATACATCTTTTTAGGCCAACTTTCTTCTTCTGAAGCATATAGTGCAGGGACTCAGTTCCCAATCCTTAGCGAATGGACAGATGGTCGGGATGGCTGTAGACCAGTACGATCTAGCGGTTGATTGGAGGGCCTCCACCTGTCATTCTGTGCCAATTGGTAACAATGAGGAACAGCAATGAAAACACAGTTTGACTTAGACTATGATATTCTGCTGTCGAGTGTCTGCAACTAATTCTAAGTACCCATAAGTTTAGGTGAAATAAAAGCAAAAATAGAAAATTTTACTCAAAAAGCAATGAAAATATCTGAAAATTTCTGGATAATAAGGAGAATTGAAGAGACCCTGGTTGGGTCGACTATACAGTTCGTGAGGTTGTGTACGTTTGCAGAGGAAGTTAGTTATACTGTAGACTCATTTGAGTCATTTCATAGCTGATTGAGTGCTAAGAGAGACTGAATTGTGGAAACAGTGACCACAAACAGACTTTGGACGCAAATTTGTTTGTGAGTCTGTGCTGTTTATGCTGACTGTGCTCACTATTCTGCAAGCATATCCATATCCATATCATTGAGCAGTGGAAAGGGAGACAAAGTTCATTCATTTACATGTTTGACAGGCATCGGATCCACTCTAGAAATTTGATGCTAAGATAAGTTGCATAAATGTTAGCCTTAATTATGACTCAAAAAATTATACGAGTTTTGAGTTTTAGAGCACAACTCAAAAATACATTTGCAATGCGACAGAACCTCAAAACCTGATCGAGTATTATAAGTCCATTGGCCATAGAATAGGAGTTTGTCTTGAGTTGTCTGTGCGTTGGGATAGTTGAGTTGAAGTAGTTGGGACTGTTAGGGCACAGGGCTGTTAGGAGTGCCAATTACTGCTTCAAAACCAACAGCAAAAACAAGTTTCTGAACCCAACTAAGAGGTCATTGAATATGTACTGAGAGTATAGTGACTGCTATTTCAAGCTATGCCTTCAGATAAATAAATGCTAAACTTATTCATCAATTAATGCCGTTCACAACTCCAACCATCAGATTCTGCAATCATATCAATACACTGTATATTCAATTCAATTATATTTTTAAACATTTCTATGCTTTCCAACCATATGTTGAGCCATATATATGAACACAAAAACAAAAAAATGTAACAAAAATAAAATCTTAAAGAATTAGAAGTAAAACAAAAAAAAAGATAATACTTGAGAGTAAGAGAGAAACCAGTGGTTGTCTGTACCGGTGCTTGTATTTGGACACAATATTCAACGGATGGTTGCATTTTCATCAGCACTCATGCGTGCCATATATGCCGTATATTTTATATAATATGCGAATAAAATGATGAGAAAATAGATTGAGTTTTCTTTTAAAGATTTTGTCTAAGTTTTAATATACGACGAGTCAGTGTAGGACTCATACAGTATGCCTGTGTGTGTGTGTGCTCTCTGTGCTGTTCATTTCACCTTGAATGAAGTGAATGCCAGCAAAAATAATAATTTTAATGTAAAGTCTCGTCATTTTCTTATATCACTGTTAGAGCACAAGAGCACAAACACACGTCTTATATAAAACAGATATTAAGAACTGGTCAGAGAAGGGGAGGGAATGGCTCGGAGGCGGATAGCATGGAATGACTTCTAGACTGAACTCGACTCCAGATTATGTTCAGAGCGAATGTAATGCTTCTGAAAATTGCTTTTCAAGCTATGATTTAAAATATTCTTTGAGCTACCTCTCCCTCCCTTCCCTCTGGCTCTCCCAAATCAAACACTGTTTATTGAAATTCATTTGGTTTTTGGTTCACAACTGGAATACAAATTAAAATTCAGAAATAAAAAAGAGAAGAAATGACACAAAGAGTGGCATATTTTGAATAAAACTCTACTCTCTCTCAATCTATTCGTTACTCATTCTCATTCTGAAGGACTGCTTGTGTGTTAAGAATTGAGTGTTGGCTTCAATTTCCCGCTGCTGTACAATAAAAGCCACTTCAGAGCTGAATGGATAGTCGGCTAACAGACTATTACAGTCAACCTATGCATCACTTCAATGCTTTTCACAATGGATTGTACGGATCGTCAATGAATTGGCCATAAAAATAGTGATTCACGGATTCGACATGACTTGCTGCTACTTTTCATTCCAGATACTATTTTTTAGACCCAGACTATGCCAATGCATTGCTTTGCTTCCAAACATTGCTTTACTTTCATAATAAATGAAATTTACTTTCGCTTCGATTCAATGATTCGCAAGATTTTTGTCAAAAGTAAAGACAATTATAATTCGGGAAAATTCGCCAAAACATTGATTGTTTTGGAAGAAGAAACTAATATATTGTAAATGTACAAGATTATATGATTGTATCACATGATTTTCTTACACTACATTTGAGTTATGTGTTCACAGTTTGATCACTAAATCATTAATATTTATGTATAAAAACATTTTTTTTCAAAATCTATTTGAGAAATATTTTCAGAATTTTCGATATATTTTTGACTTAATATTAAAATATTGGCTAAAAAATACATTTTAAGCGTTAATCCCAATCTGTCCGTATTGTTACGGCTGTACTGCACGGCTTAGCCAGTATAGGGAGTATAGGGAGCACAGCAGGCACTACAGCACTACAGGCAGACTGAGTGCACATTTTGAGAGTAAAGCGCTTTGCAATCGCCTCCCGGAGTGCATAAAACAAGGAGTACTTCATGAAGAAATCGACTCAGAGTCAACTGAAGCTATGCTGGGCTTTAATAGGGATAGTGAGCAGAAGAGCACACATAGCTCTGGTCGTGAACTGGGCTTTAACTGAAGCCGAATGTTAAGTCCCGAACATTTTGTTTAATTTTTTGCGACATATCTCTGAAATACGTGACATTGAATTGAAATTTGAGCTCAAATACTGAGCCGAGTGTTAGACAAAGAGTGACTTAACTTAAGAACTCTTAAATAAGCGCACAATACCTGTGCCAGCAATAAGCGAATGGTCTGAGCAAACACACAGTGCGAGCGAAGCATATAATCTAAACGTTTCCACAGTTTATATGATATGACGCCCAGAAATGCCATTCAAACTGTGGGTCTCTCTCTCTCTCTCTCTCTCACACACACACACACATTGTGGTGCAGATACACAGCCACCACAATCACCCGTTCCTTCATTAGCCGTCCTATTGTCTGCCTCGACTGCGATGGTTGTGCACTCGTTGTCTTTGTCTGCGAACAATAGACGACATAAACAAAGACAAAGCAGTTCTTCATTGGACTCATCTTTGTTTCACTTTTTGTATTCGCTTTGAATTGTTTGCACAATAAGTACTCAATTGAGGACAGACTGGCTTTGATTGCATTCCCAGTCTTATAGATGTGATCGCACTTCCAGATCGACGGCATCTGATCCTTATCTCTCCTCTACTGTACTGTTCTGTACTGTAGAGCACATACACTCAATCCTCTCGTTTACAGCCGGTGTCCCGATTCAGATAAACTTTGCGGACTATGACCTGCGCTTACATCACACATATGACCAGTGGTTAGGCATATACTCGACTCAATCATAAGTTAACTCTTATTTCTTAGATCTTATGACAACTCTATTATAGCGCTAACACTGGTTTCAAAGCCAACTGATCTGACAGTGAGTGCATCAGAGATGCATTGAGTGAGTCATGCATTTGGACTCAACTCTACCGGAGATTCAATTGATTCAAATGTAAAGCACTTTTGGGTATAATATCTATAAATAAATAAATATATGAAATGACTTACCGTTTGAGTGATAGAAAATCGTAATACAAATCAAGTAATGTAGTGAAGAGCACAGTAACCAGACATAGCCAGTGCCAGTGCCAGTGCCGGCCATTCTCGCACTTATTCTCATTGGAAGTGTTATTATTGACAAACAAACAGATATTTGAGTCTAATATGAATTCAGTCTTCGGTACTGAAGAGGACAGTCAAACAAATATAGGAATGGCGTTAAAAAGATGAGACAAACCGATGATACTATGAGTTGGGCTTTAAGGCACTGGTAGGACAAGTGTGTTGACTGCAATCAGGACATAGTCTCCTCAGCGCTGGCAGTATTCAAGTCTTGGAGATCTGACCAAAGCTTATGAAAAGTCTGTTTAAAAATACGTTTAAAGCAATGCAACGAAAAGTTTGAAAGCACTGGAAGTGAACTGAAAGCACAGCTAAACCTGTTTTACTGCTTAACCACTCAACAGGTGTTGCCCTCAACGCTGAGCCACTGCTGGCATCCAATCAGTGCACATCCAATACAGTCTGTGCTCAGGTATTGCAGTCAAAACAAACACAAGTGGCGACACATTCAGCCCTTCAATCAAAACTTGTCCTTAAAGCTGTTTATGAAGACATTCCTCCAAATTGTATGCTCAGTATTATACCGGGTCTAAAGATTCTGGGTCCTTTTTTTCTTAAAAGTCATGCAACACATTGTTGATAGTGGGTAATGGGGGGCATAACCCCGGTTATGTTATATTGAGTCATTTAACCTAATACACACACAATGATAGGTAGACACTGTTGAGCATAATTGAGCAAGGTCTTTTGTTAGTTTTAAGATATAGTTAGGCTCTTGGTGCAATTGTCTGAAATCTAAGATTAAAGAGCAAATGTGCAAGTTCACTTGAAAAGTTTATTTATGAGTATTTTGACCCTTTTGGGCATCTCTGCACTGTATGGGCATCTCTGCAGTGAATGGACACTCGTGTGAACACAACTGCAAATCTGATTCTTCTCTTTATTTTTGTATTTATTGTTGAATTCATTTCTAAAATGTTTTCTATTCTAACGAAACGATTGAATGAAAGCAAACATTGTTTGAAAACATTTAAGCGTTATATGAGTTCAGACCGAAAAGACATCCAAAGGTTTGTTCAAATATTAGGAACAGATTGCGTCAAAACTGAAGACTTGGACTCTTATAACACGGATTGGTTGAGATCTCATAGAGGTTTGCATTATATCATTGAATTGATTGATGACTTCAGCTCTCAATGAATCCATTCTTCACTTTATTTGAGATTAAATTATCCAATATTTGACTCGAAGGTCACTCTGAGCTGGTCTTAGAGCCCAAGTCGACTCAAGAGGTGTCTTCAGTATTGTCTTATCTGAATGAGCGCTCATTGAAATGTGTGATACAATCGGGAAACACATCATTAGTGGCCGGAAGTGTTCCGGTAGACAACGAAGTGGTTATATCGATGACTAAAATGAATAAAATCGAGTCATTGGACACGACTTCGGGAATCCTTGTCTGCGAAAGCGGTGCTGTTCTGCAGACACTCGAGGAATACGTCAATCAGAAGGGCTTTATAATGCCGTACGACTTGGGCGCTAAGGGCTCGTGTCTTATCGGTGGCAATCTGGCCACCAATGCCGGTGGCCTTCGATACATAAGGTACGGGTCATTGCATGGATCTGTTCTGGGCTTAGAAGTGGTCTTAGCTGATGGTCGGGTTCTGGATCTGATGAGTTGTATGCGTAAAGACAACACTGGATATGATTTGAAGCAACTGTTCATTGGTTTACATCTATTTGTGTGACACTGATTGCCATAAATGACCACTCATTCCGGTTCTGTTGTTTAGGTTCTGAAGGAACACTCGGAGTCATAACTAAGGTGTCGATCGCCTGTCCTCTTAAGCTGAAGCACCAAACGGTGGCATTGCTTGGGTTAGAGAGCTTTGAAAGTCTACTCAAAGCCTATGATATAATCCGAGTCGAGTTGAGTGAGTACTTGAGTGCCTTCGAAATGATGGATCGGCTCTCTCTCGATGTGGTCGTCACTCAACTCAATCAAACCCATCCGCTCAGCACTTATACCCAATTCTACATTCTATTCGAACTGTCAGCCAATGATTCGGAACATATGGAGAAACGGTTGAGTCAAGTGTTGGAGAAGTTAATGACTGAGAGTATCGTAAGTGACGGCACGTATGCGAGTGACGCAAACCTTAGGAAGTTTCAGACCCTTTGGTCTTATAGGGAAAGGATCGCAGAGGGCTTGTTGAGGGAAGGGTACTCTTATAAGTACGACATCTCTTTGCCTTTGAATGTCTTCTATGAAATCGTTGAAGTGATGAGAGAACGGCTCAAAAGTACAGAAGCCCTGCGAGTGTGCGGTTATGGTCACATCGGGGACTGTAATCTCCATTTGAACATCACTTCCAAAGTGTTCGACAAACAGATAAAGGACTCGATTGAGCCCTTCCTTTACGAATACATTTGCAAACATAGGGGAAGTATATCAGCAGAACATGGATTGGGGTTAAGAAAGCGCTCATACATTCACTTCTCTAAGAAATCTGAGGCCATTATACTTATGAAACAAATAAAAAAACTCTTTGACCCAAATCTGATCCTAAATCCGGCAAAACTTTTGCCCAATTAATCAATTCTCTGCTCAATAGAAAAGCTTTTTATGAAAACATATTTTCTATCCTATAATGAGTCGAACGAAACGATTTGTGATTAGAATTCATTAATATATTATGAAATTGTGTTAACTTTTCAACTATAGAGCCATTCATTAAAATTTATTGAATTCATTATTTGTTTAGTTTTGTTCGAAAAACTCATTAATATTTTTATAATAATTATTATTCCATTCATTGAATTGTATAGAAAATGAAATCAATTTTAAAAAATATTATTTTTAAAAGTATTTTGTAATACAATTGCTTTCATATATAGATTTCCGGCATTTCTTGCTGGACCTACAATCCAGGTTAGAATTTGGAATTTAGAACTTTTATTAGTATTGACGGTCAATAGGGTTTAGGATCGGGTAAAATGCGGGACAAAAACCAGTGATTGACCGAAATTTTTCAAATCTGACAACGAGTTCACTGGTGAGAGTAGCTGTTCCTCCTTGTAGTTGACGTTGGGGTCGAATTCCTTAATATAAATGAGCGACCATTTTGTGATCCATTGCCAAAATATAGGATTCATATGAAAGTACAAATTATCGGACTATTGATGTCCGAAATGAAGTGCACATGACTTGAGACAATTGAATAGTTATCTAACGCTTAGAGAATTTGGAGAAAAATTCAAATTAACTGATATTTGAGTTATTGTCTGAATAATTGTCACTCAAATAACTGCTTTAAACTTCTCTGACATCAGAATAATATTGTGATTGAAATGACATTGAAATGTGAGAACAAAAGATCATATGAGAGATTCTGAGAAAAGTTTGTTGTGCCGGTACACTTAAACTATAGACAACTCTAATTTTAAAACTAACAATAAGTCGCACAGACTTACAGTTATTTCAAGTCCAATGAAAACATGAAATGAGTGTTAAACTCATTCAAAGGAAACAAATCCAATGGAAAACCTGGGGGTATAGGGGAAGGCTATGGCGAATCTCTCGACTTAAACCCTAGTGGGGTACTAGGGTGAGGTAGTAGCGGAGAGGAAATTGGCCAAAATGGCGCTTAAAATCATCTTTTTTTATCGGAAAGGAATTATTTTGGATCAAAATTCGACTGAATTTCAGTTAAAATAAGCCCTAATTGTTGTTATTTTAATAGACTTTAATGCAATTTAGCCGAAATTCGGTGAAATTTAAAAAATGACTAATTCCTGTATCGGGACAAAAAGGCTCAGAGCCCCCTCTGGTATGACTCCGGCTCAAAAACCTAGGGTGGGTATTTTGGCTATAACCCTCTTGGCCATTTCTACTATATAAGTTATACGTAAAATAATTAGAATTAATTTTTGAATATATTAATAGCAGTGATAAATATAGAAACAATGTCATTTCTAAATTAGAAATTCTAATGAATAAAACATAAAATATTCGTTTCATTTGTTTCAAACCTTGAATTATAATTATATATTTTATTTGCTATGAATTCAAATCCAATCATAAGATTATTATTAGAATATTATTTGCGATAATTATGTTTTGAATTTTGTTGACATTCTTATTAAGTGATTAGAATACTTGACCAAAGGATAGCAGGTATTTGGCATAAGCCTACTTCAGAAAAACTATTTTGAAATATTTATTGTTATATAATTATAGTGAACTTTGACCCCGTTACACTTAACAACTATTGCCATAAAAATAAATATGTACAGTATAAGTTTCCTTATATCAGAGGATCTATTCTTCACTGCATTACACCAACAGCTATACTGGCAATGCTTTTACGGTGCGCTGCAGTCAAGTATATATTAATATTTTGTAGGCTGAAAGTTAATTCCGTTTCTGACAATATAAACAAGGTTGGTGCATTAGAAGACATTAGGACATCTGTAGAATTGATTTTCTTCTGGACTCAAATCAAAATTATTTTCTATATAATTACTAAAATAGTCTCTAAACCCTTCATCAACCTTTCACGCTATAATGTGACCTATCTTATTTGAATAAATGCATGAGCAGGCTCAATAGGATATTATAAATGTTTTGTTTATTGTACGTTATGGACAGGTTTGAGAGTCTTAGGTCTATACATTCAGTGCTGATCAGTTCCAGTCATATATTTATATATAATGTTCAAAAAATAGAAGTAAAGTTCAGTGAATAAGCAATGATTTTATTGAAAACAAGGCTGATACCGTATTATGTTAACTCCGCTTTGTGCACTGAAATTGAATACGACTTTTTCTTACATAGATGGCTTTTTTTTATTGACGGCCAAGGCATTTATCCCGTTGTTAAGAAAGGACCTCTCCAGCCATTCTCTAGCCTTCTCTCCAGTCTTTCCATAGCCTTCTTTGACTTACTTTTTCTTCTACTTTTCCCTAATCTGTCCTGTTGTTAATAAAGAACTTGTATCACAAGTCCCCTCTTTCATCCTTCTCTTGGAGAAGTGGTTGTGGGTTTACCGGTCAAAACTATATACTCCACTTTTATTAATAATTGAAATAAAATTGTTTCCCAATAAAAGTCAATCCTTATTCGTAATGAACTTTCGGATTGGGATTATCCAGTGATTGGGCCAGAGATGTGAATTATGTGTACTGGGAGTGAGAGTTCAAAGATTTTATGCTTTACTGGTGATTATGATTGACTCTTCTTTCGTCAATAGCTCTGATTCGCTTATAAAATGTAAATAATGGGCGCTTATATGTGCGGGCTTTTTAGCTTTCTCATAGCCCCAGACAAAACTATATAACATTTACATAGCATTTTCGAGCACCAACCCCCTTTCGGGGGACACTGGGATTACAGGCAGTGTTTTACCTTGCGGTGTCGGTGGAGGCAAAGCTACTCGTCTGAGAATTTACAGGACAGGTGACGGACCCATCGCAACCAGCTCAGAGTTGTGCACTCTAACCAGTGAGCTATTGCGGCTCTCTATCCACTCTTTATTAATAACGGGGTTAAAAACTTTGAAAACAGAAGATTACTTGAATTTATTTACTCAACGAAATTATCAGCAAATGATTGCGAAAATATATCTGTTGTCATGACATGTATTGCATTCGTTGCTGATTTCGAGTGCAATTTAAGCACAAACAGCAGTTCTCTTATCAAATATGAGCCAACAGTTAATCGATAATAAAAATAAAATATTAATAAATTGTATTTCAGTGTAAATGACAGGACTTTAGGCTTAAGTAAACAATGAAATCATTTCTACAGATTTTACATTCAATCTTAGTTAACGATTTAAATTGACCATAGGTCAATTGTGGCACTTTCAGTGACCACTGTGCAATATCGCATGCATATTCAGCTCGGCTTCATCATCAAGGACAATTATGATATCTTTCGATATTTCGCACTAACTTCACATTACTCTTGAAAAAGCATTTTATATGATATACTTTCCCTTTTTGTTGGACATATCGACGCCAGTATCGTCTGGTAGTCTAGAGCTTAGCAGGACACATTATTTACATGTTAGGAATCTATAGCTCTATTGATTTAAGTATAGCTCTTTTATTTCCTAATATGTAAATAATATCCTGCTAATCTCTAGACTCCCAGACTCACAATACTGGCGTCGATATGTCCAACAAAAAGGGAAAGTATATAGCTTGTGTGGGCTCAAACGGGAAGGGTATGAGAAATAGACTAAAATTGTGTAGATTTCATATATGAGATAGTTTAGAAAATACATGACATCACTCACTGGTCATTTCAAAGTGCTCAGTACCAATTTGGCTTATTTTTATTGAATTCAGTGCATATTTTCTGATAATTATTTTCAACTCTAATCTACTAAAACTGATCCCTTTCCTCCTGACTTACTCCTAGTAGTTATGTTATATACTTTTAATCACAACTTTCGCAGTGAGTCTACGTATGACATATACAGATATTGTGTTAAGAGTGGCCCTAAATAGTGGCCCGGAGCACCCGCTAGATATATAGGATTAATGTCTCTAATTGTGCAAACATTTTCTGTATCGGTTAAGCAATACAAAAATTTCTGGTCTGTCCGCTCCGGGCGTCCGGTTTACTAGTTTTAAAATACAGTAATTATTTCATCAAACGGTACATTCGAAATAACAGGAATAAATTCACCTTGCAAACTAAAATAAACTAAGCAATACGATTTTTGATTACCCAGAGAGAGGAAGGTCAAATTGAATTTTTAGTCCGGTTCAATATTTCCACATCCGGTTCATATATGAGTTTTCTAACCCTAATCAAATAGAGAAAAAAGTGGTTCAATTTGTCCCTGGCCAACTTGTACTTTTACCCTATTCAAAAATTCATAATTTCACCATACTACCCGCCCCCTGGACGGGCCACGTTTACGTCGCTTGTATTTAGCATGAGCATTTTTATTGCTTAGGATCAATCATAAGAAAAAACAACATAATTATGACATCAAAAGAATTAATTTAGGTCTCTATAAAATATTGCCCTGTTCATTTGAATTGATCAACTCATCCACGACATGCTCTGATCATGTGTAAGCTCAAATAACTTATTATCTACAGATATATTTTTACTTATATACAGTGCATATCAAACTCCAAAGCAATATTGTATTCAATCAAATGATTAACCCTAACAATTGATAAATTGTCGTCTTTGGAACTTTAACCAAGTTTGCTTTCCTTAATTTGCAAGTCTTGTATAGACGGGGAATCAAATGTGTGTTTCACTCTGAGTGATACCTATTATAATACTGTATTATATTTTAGATAATTTCTTATCTCTTTCGATGATTTTATATCAGTTTTAAACCAATTGTTTGAATAAAAGTTTAATTATTTATTCAAAACATTATTTTAATCTCAACTCTTGTGTTAATAACGGGTCTCAACAGGTATTACTCGGAGGCAAATACACATTTGATTCCCGGTCTGTACCTCAAGTGCTTTCGTTTTTTATAAGGAATAGCACTGACCGTTATATTGGGTGAAACTGTATTATTTCTATGGATGGGTTACAGAACTCTACAATAATTGTAAATAATTATTATTTTCTTAAATTGATCAGTGAACTTTATTCCAGCTGATAAAGCACAAATGCCCTCGACCAACCATTGAGAGCTTGTATACACGAGTAAATTTCCTGGTATTATGTCTTAAATCATCCTTGACAACTTTTTCAACACAATTAGATGATTAACTTAAATTCTGTTATTTAAACTTGCACATTTCCAAATATCTGTCTTTCAATTTTGTTATCATATTCTGGACATCTCTGGCAATGATAATGATTTGATTGTCATATCAGAGCTAATCCTAAGTCAGATACGATAACAAAATTCAAAGTAATGTAAAGATTGGAAGTCTTGGAAGTGTTGGCAATATTTTAATCGTTTATCTCAAGTCTGTTGCCCTTCAATGCAGACACAAATGTAAATGTAATTTAAATATTTGATTACGTATTCAGAGATTAATTGATAACTCAGTCGTCAAGTGATTGCAAGCCTTCATAACAGAGTCTAAAGGCTATGAGTCGTCGCAATCGGTTGACTGAAATACAGTACTTATTTAAAGCACTCTTAAAGTGCGCAACGAATACATTGGAAACCGATTTGTCTGACATTATCATCGCCTGAATGGGTTCGTATGAGTCCCGGACTGTCCTGGACTGTCCCGGACTGTCCTGGGTCTCAATCTCTTGTATTGGTTGTGAATGTTGAACATAGTGTTCACCACTTATTCTCATTACTCATATAATTCTGATTGTTATGACAACAGATCCGCTGTCAGAAGAAGACCATCCCTTCCCGCATGCCTTCCCGCTGACCAGTGATGAGCTGCTCAGTGAGAACGAGACCAATGCGTTGCGCATAACTGGTCCGTTGGTGAGTGAGTGGCCCTCTTGACTTGATGGCCAGACCCTGCACACCATCGACGCTTGTCTTACCACCGATGCTCTCAAAGGACAAGCTGTCGACTGGGCCTACGGACTGGCCGATGAGCTGACTGTGGAACAGGTTCTGGACGTTCCCGTCTGGTCCAACGAGATGAAAGAAGCCAGGTTCTCCACTCTGGAACAGTTGGAAGAGTTTCTGATTGACTGCGAGAACACATTACAACACGAATTGGTTTCTTATAATTACAATACTTTCAATTCGTTCCAACAATTCTATCAGAACTACAGGAAAGCAAAGAAGAACAACAAAACTCTGGCTCTCATCGACTTTGTCTCCAACTATAAGAGTCGTATATCGAAGGACAGCCTCTCGTGTGTCGGCCTTTCCATTTCGATGATCAGGAAATTGCGTCAAATCAACCAGAAGTTCAGTCGTTCCATAGCTTTGGTTTCCTGCGAGGAAGTGGTCAAAGATACCGGTGCTTACAGTGTGGAGTCGCCTAACAATGTGAAGGAACACGTCTTGGTCTGCATCCGGATCAACATAGAGAACAGGCGCTCAGGCTATGTCCTAATGGGTAGGTTAGCTCTGCTTTTGATTCAGAATATCTTATTTAACATTTGAACACTCAATGGTCAGACCCGGGCTATCACGTGTCGCGACCCATAGTGGTTATGGAGGACTTGGCATATCCGCACACGAGTTGGTTTATGCACTCATCCAATCCCAAAGTGGTTAAGGAGTATTGCTATCAACTGATTAACGATCAGTTCATTGGGTGGAAGGTCAGGGAAGTGAGGAACGGATGTCTGGACGAGTGGTGTAATCTGGTATACGTTAAGCGTCAGTTCGCTAAATGCCTGACCATTACTGAGAAGCGTTCGCTTATATATTCGCTTAAGTCACTGGTCGTACGCAACCGAAAGGGACCGATAGCTGGCATTTACTGCTATATTGAGACCAAATGTCTGACACTTTTCTTCGAAGACAACGGAAAGAGAGTTCAGAAGAAAATCGACTTAAACCGCATCGGAAGCGAAGACATCAACGAATGGTTGGAGAGAATCGTCGGCTCTATGAATGTGAATGAGGAAGACATCAAAGGAAAGGCCAATCAATTGCACCAAATGCTCATTTCATTCAATGAAGCGGTCAATGACTCGGAATTTATGCCACAATTACTGGAAATCGACAAATGGATTGAAACCGAGTAATCGGAGTTCAGACGAAGTAATCGATTGTTGTTTGCTTTGAATTTTGTTTATTTTCATTATTTGTCTTAAATGAGTGCTATATATATCCAGACATACAATACATATAATTTTTAAATACCGTAAAACTAATGATAATTTATCCGAAAATTATAATCATTTTTACTTAAAATTGTTTTTAAATTCAAATTATTATTAATTAATATATTTAGACATCGATTGCAATAAGACTCGACTTTCGACTAAACCTTTTTGTACTGTTTGTACGGCTTTTTAGTCTTTTTGTCCGAATGTTTCTTATGAGACATTTTGCTGTTTCGGTGCGCTTTCGCACTGGTAGGGTGAGGCGAGGCAGACGGCGACCCCTCAGCCCCTGCCTGTCCGGGCGGCGCCGTCAGAGCCAATAGTTCTGGTCGAGAGCCTGCGTGCGGCCGGTGGCCCGAAGCTGTCAACTGCCTGTGCCTTCGGTTGTGTCCGGCGCCATACGCGGCCGAACCCATTCGGTGGCGAAACTCATTGTCGAACTGCGGGACCTCTTCTTCTTCAATGTTTATGTATTCGTTGTTCTGTTCCTCTTCGCCCGTATAGTGATTGCGCGACCTCTCCATCACATGACCCCTGTCCTCGATGTGGTGTCCGATCGACATCTTCTGGAGTCCAGTCCGAGAGTCTCGTAAAGAACTAGTCGTCTCTTTGACCCCTCCCGGGCCCGCACGGGTCGAGTGCGATGACTCATATATCTGAGGCCTTCCGTTCATATCCGTCGACATAGACATGACTGAAGAGGAACAGTAGTACGAAGACGTGTTCGGACTAACGGCTTGCATGTGCTGACCGAACGGAAGGCCAGCCGTCGGGTACAGAGCCTGAGAACTGGTTTGCATGAGTCGAGACATTGGACTCATTGGGTGATTGAATGCAGACATCATATGGAAGGGAGAGCCGAACGGATCGCTTCCAAACATATTGTTGACCATTGAGTTCATCATTCGGTCCATTCGTCTGAATATGAGATAACAATCAGATTATGACAAATGAGACCAAGAATTAGACATCGGATCCGATTGACTGATAGGACGGATAGCTCTGAATGATTGATAGCACTCACCCAAACATGTCGTCCATTTCGTCGAATCGGCCGAAAGACATCATTTATTGCATTTGTTTGGACACAAATCGAGTAACAAATAAAGCAATCAATTCAATGGATAATCACTGATCGGATCAACTCTTCACTCAAGTCTAGTCAAGCCTTCACTCAATTCAAAGCTATTCTCGATTTTGCGATCGATTTCTGGATATGTTTTGTTGCAATCGATTCACTCCTATCTCAGAGATGGCTCTCATTCTCAGTCACACAAACAGTATTACACTTAAAGTCGCAAAACTTTCAAATATTTAAATGAGCAGTGAATGACCAGTAGTGGGGTATGTGCGCCACTTTACCTGTGTGTCACAACTCTGGGTAAATATCCAAAATTGTGCCTTGCTTAGTTTCTGTTTCGTTAAAGATGATAGAAATATGTATACATGGGATACAGAGAACTCAATTAGGAAACCATTGGATAGAGTTGTCTACCCCAGCAAAGTTACAATGAGACAGTTACATTTTACCAGTTAAATTTTACATGCCACTACACCACAAACTGAGCTCATACTTTATAACCCCTTTCCAAAAACATGTCGAACAATCAGTGGAATACAAATCAGTGGTCTCTTAAAGAATTGGGCAGAACTGGTCTCGCAGTCAGACTTTCCATTCATTACTAATGATACGAATGAGTCGTTTGTGTGTTATCTGACTGTTATATAGTGTAGTATTCATTCAATTATATTCTGAATACTTATAGAAATGTAAACTAAAAGCAATTAAATCACAAATGAATTAATTGACGCCCTTTTGGAACACAACTATGAAATGTAGGCTCAGTTTGGATCATATTCTGCCTAATTTGGCAAAAGCACAATACAGTGAGAGAGAGAGAGTAAGGATTATAATTTATAAGCAGTGTAATTTGACGTAAGAAACGCGTTTCTTACCCAGCAACATTATTGCTGGTGTAATATTGGATTCAGTGTTATATAGACTCTATAATACAGAGTGTACTTTACATATACACAACTAAATGTGAATAATGTGCACCAGGGGCAGCAAGTTACTACAGAAATTCAACCTCTGATTATAAGCGTCGATAATGTAAACCGCATTTCACTATTTAATACATTATACCATAGGCGTACATAGTAGGATCCCGGATCCTGTAAACAAAATATTCTATTGAGCCTGCTCATACATTTATTCAAATAAGATAGGTCACATTATAGGGTGAATGATTGACGGACAGTATTAGCTATTTTAGTGATTATATAGAAAATGAATATGAGTTGAGTCAAGAAGAAAATCAAATCTACAGTTTGTATAGACTGTTACTTATGAACTTTATGAATGTGAATAGTTCACATAAGTTTGCATGACATAAAGGACACTCGTCATTTCTCATCAAATAACTATTTTTACTCAATTAAACTTCCAAAAATATTTAAATTTAATTTTTCAAAAATATAAAAATAATTGGCAAATAAAAGTATAACTGTTGTAATCAGGATAGTATTTTAATTTTATTATTCGTTTACTTAATTATAGCAAATATTTAAATTTGTGTCCATTATAAGTCTATCTGAACATTCTTTAGATTAAATAACAGCACAATACTGCAGGGGATGCCCAGGGATTATTATAGAATCAATGATTTATTTTGTGAATTTAAATATAATTTCATTGATTGAAAAATTAAGAATTTTTATGAAAATTATATTTATTCAGAAATCAGAAAAAAGTGAATGAATTAATGAATTGGAGTTCACTATTGATATCCAACCTTTACTCAATGATAGGAAGAAGGCATAGACTAAACAGGCACGAAACGAATGAGATTTAGGCACTAATGGCATTCAGACACGAATGGGATTCACCATGGACAGTGTTTCAATGGCCTACCAACTTTTTGAGTTTTCTTCAAAATACTTGGTGAAATAGGTATTAGCGGCTAATGCTCAAAGGAAAAAAAGTTATATCCTTTATAAAATTAGCAATGAACGAGAATTCACTGTATATAAAATAAATGAACTTCTTCGTTTTAATAAAATTTATATGTGGAATTATCCTTGCTCAAATCAATGTCCAAGAATTAAAACTGAAATATTGAATTTATTATTGATTTCGTGAGAATTCAATTAGTGTCTGAATCCCATTAGTGTCTAAATTCCATTCGTATCGTGTCTGTTTAGTCTATGCCCAGAATAATACTGTTATTTTTGAAATTTTTTTATGAATTATTATTATTGCAGAGGTTCAATTGAGTTAAAATTTAAATATTCTAGTTTAATGACAAAAATATCGGCTGTCCTGATCCTATCCTATTGTTAATTTTCGTTTTCAGGGTTAGTTTTAAATATTAAATTTAATTTTTATTACAGTTTATTACAAATAAACAATTTTTCTCGTAATCCTAAATGTACAATGGTTAATCAATTCATTATTTTATAACCTTTCAATAAAAAAGTTTTAAAACAAGCAGCATAAAAATAATTGTAATAAATAGTGCATTCTAAGCATAGTAGTGTTAAGGACAAAAAGAACCGAGCTCCTTCCGATACCAAACAATTAATTTTCAATTTCATATTTAGTTTTCAATAATAAAATTGAATTTTCTTACAGTTTATTAAAATTAATTTATTTTAATTAAATAGGTTTTATTTACCTATAAATATATATTATTAAAAATATAATTAAATTACAAAATATCAATTTGAAATTTAGAAATTATTTTGAAATAATTTGTATACGTTCAATTATTCATAATTCAATTATACAAGTTTCAAAAAAAATTTCACTTTCAAAACGATACCAATATTTGATTTTCCAATTTCATGGTTAGTTAAAATATGAAATTCAAATTTTATTGCAGTTTAACAAATTTTTGTTTATATGGACCATCACTATACTCGAATATATATTTAAAATGAATTTAAATTTCAAAACTTCTTTATATCTTGATTAATTTTACTAATTTATAACACTTATTTTTCACCTGGTATTCGACTGAATATTAAACAGGTATCAATTTTATAAATTATCTTGTATAAGAGACGCAATAGCTCACTGGTTAGTGTGCAAGAGTCTGAGCTGGAGATTTTGAGTTCGAGCCCTTGAACCAGTAAGTCAAAATTTGATGGTTGCGGTTCGCCCGTCACCTCTCCTATAAATTCTCAGTCGCGCACCATTGCCTCCTCCTCGTTTCTAGAATTTTAAATTAAATGGATTGTGGTGATTCATACCTATTACTACTTTTGAATGTCATTGCTAATTTTATTTATTATATTCCACATTTATTACAGTTTATTCAGATTAAACAAATTTTATTTTCTAAACTTAAATAAACCAGTGTTATAATTTAATTAATTTAAACAAAAGTATACAAAAGGCAAGTTTGAAATCAGCAAGTATAAACGAAAGTATAAACCAATGGGCATAACTAAAGAGGCATCACTTTTGCATCACTTTTGCATCAATTTGGTATCACTTTAAAATCACTTTTTTGGGGATTGACTGAATGGGCTCATTTTGTGATGCCGGGCCTCACTTTTGATTATACCAAAGCCGTCATATAAAGACTATGAACTTTGAAAATCTAATATATTCTTGGTAAATTATTTGTTAAACCCCACCAAAATTAATACAGTTTTATATAAAACGAACTAGGTCATAATGTAATTGATTTCTTATTAATTGAAATATTTTATACTCGGTGAATTCAAAAGCCTTTTAAAAGTTTGTAGGTTACAAAATTAATGAGTTATGTTAAAATCAGTGTTACGGGATAAATAATTTATTTGGAATAAACTGTAATAAAATTTGAAATTATATTAGAAGATAAATATTAAATTGAAAATTATTATATTGGTACCAATAATCGCCATTATATTTTGCACAGAATAATAAATAAGTCGAAATCTTACCTTTTGTAAAAAAAATTTCAATTTTTTCCAAAAATACAAGAAATATATAAAATATATAATTTTTTACTTCTTGAACAATCCATTTTGAGGTATAGACTAAACGAAAGGAAACGAATATCGATATAAGAAACGAATTTGATTCAGACTCAACTTGCTTGACACAAAACTAACTTGATACAATTTTCTTGATACAAACATCTTGATTCAATTTTTTTGACGCAAATTTAAATATATACAAATATAGCTTGATTATTTATTTATTCTAAATTCCATTCGTGTCTACTATCGATATTAATAATAATAATGATCTTTATTCAGCTTATATTTTTATAAAAATTAAAATCAGCCAAAAATTATTACAAGTCACCCAGCTTAAACTAGGCATTCAGTCTTAATTTCATAAAAATTCGCAACAAAACAAAATACAATCAATTTGTGTTCACATCCATAAGTCTCGGGTCCGCTTCCCGTCCCATCTCATGGTTTGTTCTAAATATTTAATTGGACTTTTATTACAGTTTATTACAATTAAACAATTTTTTTATGTGAACTATCTTTTTAAGCGGTTTGTATTGTATATTGTAATATAAAATTTAAATTTATGTTATTTTTCAATTCAGAACTATTTGATTGTTGCTTTAAAATCTACAAAATATAAAACGAGTTAGTTGTAATTCAAAAATACATAGCTGAAGCAAGAAATATCGGAGAGATTCAAATGTTGCAAATATTAATTTTCGATATCGGTGTCAGTTGTAAATATTAAATTCATCTTTTATTACAGTTTTTTTCCAAACGAACTCTTACGATATGTAGACAACTTTGTCGAATCACTGAAACAAAACCAAAAATCCGATTATGGTGTTTTATATTTCATATTCAACTTCAGTTCCTTGTCCACAAATTCTTCATTTTAATTATTGTTCATTATAAAACTAACACCTGTAGTTTGCCCTGTGACAAAGTGAGTTTAGATGGTCCCGATATTCAATATAAAACGTGATCAGAATCAATTGATCAGGACATGAAATAAATAACGAATAAGGTCTTTAAAATACTTTTTACATGATCGAATTATCTTTCACCGTCTCTGACCAATTCAAATTTCAAAACGCGCGAGAAATATTGACCGGCCCTTTAATTCAGATATACAGTTTTCCATATGTCCCGCAAGATTTGAATCGTTGACTACAGAAAAACTACAGGGGGTACAATATTGAAGCTGATTTTATTTGAAAGAGAAATAGGGGTGGTTTGATAAAAAAATATATGAAAAATATCCTTGCTCAATTCAAGGCCGTAGAATCGAAAAAATTGAATTATTGACTTCTATTTGAATCTGGTGCTACGCAAAAATCACAGGGGACACCGAATTGATTATGATATTATTTGGACAAGAAATAGAGGAGGTTTGATAAAAATGTTATATGTAAAACATCCTAGCACAATTCAAGGCCCCAGATTCAAAAATGTTGAAATATTATTTTTAATTGAAAATAAAATTTGTAGGAAAAACTCATTTTTTCCAATAAGATGCAAATTTTTGAGATGTAAGCGATACCTGGTTTGTCACCGATCAGTTCCAAGTAGATTATTTCGGTAAATATATGCGGTAAGAAATGACGCTCTAATCAAGGTTTCGATTCTAGCGCCTTGAATTGTGCGAGGATATTTTTCATATATTATTTTTATCAACCTCCCCCCTATCCCTCTTTCAAATAAAATTAGCTTTAAAATTGTACCCCCTGTAGTTTTTCTGTAGTCAACGATTCAATTCTTGCGGGACATATGGAAAACTCTGAACCTGATAAAAGCAAAAAAATTGCAGCTTCTTTACGTTTCCAATTATTAATTTTGAATCTAATGGTTAGTTCAAAATATTAAATTTAACTTTTATTACAGTTTATTACAACTAAACTAATTATTAAATATTAACTATATTTATACAAAAATATATTAAATATAAAATTTAAATGAAACTATTTTATATCTTGATTATTGTTGATTAATTCAAAACTTATTAGACTCTCCTTATAATGAACTGAATAATAAACGGATATTTTTTATAAAATCACATTTAACAGCATTTTCTAGATTTTGAAATTGTTCATAAAAACATAAAGTTTAATCTGAAACAATTTTTATCTCAATTCAATTAAATTATTAAATAGATAATTTTTTGACATAAAATAAAATTCAATTAATTATATTCAAATAAACAAGGTTAAATCAAAAAATTCTTACGCGACCTCTACCC
>JAQIWA010001056.1:0-21664 GCA_034693305.1 Eueremaeus valkanovi
AAAATATTATATATTTATATATCAAATCAATAGAGAGAAAAAACTTATTGTTTAGGAACTAATAAATTCTTGTGATGTTGTGTAACAAACAAACAGTTATTTTATCATTGAATACATAAAACATTTTTCTCGAATAAGGACTACAAATAATATTTAATATCTTTAGACTTCAAACAAAATTCCTTTTACTCCTTCTTAGGCTTCAATTCTGGTTAGACTTCAAATAAAAGTTCAGAATCTTTTTTCAAGTGTTGAAAAAAAATCATTTTTATTATAATATATGAGAAAAAAATCTTCACTCAAGAACTTGACTGTTATGTTGTGTTTGTCAAAGAACAGCGCAATAATCATAAAAAAGCATTACATTTGTGGCGAAAAAAAATGTTCACAAAATTTCTTTTCCAACAGAATAGAAAAAAATCGATAAAATATAATATAATAATAAAAAAGAGGAAAATATTCCACAAAATTATTATTGTTATTATGGATAGAGAAGAAAAAAAATATCACACATTCAGTATTTGCGCTGTTATAGAGAAATATAGGCCTCGAGGCTAATGATAAAGAATAAAATAATTCTTGCATTGAATAGCAATACACACATCAGAAGTCATAATAATAATTATAATTACCTAATCATAAAATAGTCGTATTTTTTGTTACAAATATACTTAATTTGTCTGAAGATTTGCAGCGAAACAAAAACATATTTCTCTCCGATTTTTATTGTCATAATAATTAAGATAATCGTATAAATCGTTAGGCATTCCTATCTATGTTATAGTCGTGTGTTTGTAGTCATAAATAAAAAATACAAAAATTATTTTTTTATGTTTTTGGATGTCAATCAAAAGGCAATCGTTATATATATCAGAGTTTTTTGTTTTTATAATAGAAAATGCCATAAAAGCAATAAAAACAGAATTTAAAAAAATTAATTGTTATTATCATAAAAGTTATATATAATAAAAATTAGGCCTTTTTTGTTCCGCAATTGATTGCATAATAAATATCAAACAATAATACTTTTTTTCTCTCATCTGTTTTGAGTTTTGAGTCTTAATTTCATCCATCAATAAAAAAAGCTTATCATTCGAAGCATAATAAGGCAATCAAAGAAATAATTGCTTAAAAACTGTATAAACAGTGTATTAATATATATCGCAAATTGTTTTTCTTATATATTTATATATAATAGTTATGTATATGTGTTGTGGTTTAAGAGAGTTTGGATTCAATTATAATAATATTAATTAATAATACAGTAATAATAAAAACTTATGGAATATATAATTGAGAGAAAAAACAGAGAATTTTGTTGGTATCGAAAAAAAATTACTTTCAATTCATTTATTTTTTTTAATTTTCGTTTTGTTTCAAAAACTTTTGTTGTGGTCCTCATAAGGGAGACGAGAGAGAGAAAGAAGAACAGGGAAGATTTGCTTTAGAATATTCCCGAACATTTTCCACCTGAATATTGAGTTGAGTGGAGAGAAAAAAGAAGAAAAAAATGAACAAAACATTGATTTTTATAAATAAATATGAAATATGAGCTAAGGATTAGAAATGAAACGAAAGTTCAAAGCCATTGTGCAATGGATGTGCATTCAGTCTGTCCTCTCCTACTCTGAGGTCTTACCCGAAGAATCCTCTGCTTTATGTTCAAAACTAAACACATTAGTGGTATAAGTAATGGTCAGAATATAACTGCAATTAATCATAGGATGAGAGCTCTAACACAATAACTCATTTATATGTTTAATGATGTGAAGGGTCTAAAAGTTTAAGTGTTTTTCTTTTCTTTCTTTTTTCCCAAAAATATTTTTTCTTCTTTAAGACCTTTTCCTAAAAATATTCGGTTTTTTTCTATTATTTTGCGTTCAGATAATTAATGAGTTGCAGACATAACCAGACATTTAATGTGAGAACAGTATAATTGAATTAATAATGAGTGGAACAGATAGGAGAAGATGAATAGATAAGGGCATTGGAGGCACTGGTTGTGCGTCTGTTAATTAATACAATACCTGGTGGTTGACGAACACGAACTGGAGTGGTTGGTAGTGATGCCGAACCAGAATCTATTCAAAAGAGGAAAAGTTTTGTCAGTAAAGGAATTAATACACAAATCAAATGTTAATTCAAAGCAAATAAATGAATTGATGATTAGCTCAGGTATGTCAGGGAAGGGTATGTTTCGCTTAAAGTCACTAATTATCGCTATTTAAAGCGTCTATCGCTCTCTCGTTAATTGCTTAGGATTTGAGAATCAGAATAAATGAAAGTTTTTTTCTTTAATTTTCGCTCAAATTTGCGACAATTATTCGTATTGTCAGTGAAAGCCTTGAACTGATTGGTGACAATAGTTTGAAGTAGTTATAGTGTATGCCTATAAATGCGTGATTCCTACTCTTTCCGACTGATGGATCAGTAATGTCGTAGTAATTATTGCAACATTCAAACATTCAACTCATCATTACTACCAGTGCTGTACTGGTTATTGTTGTCGCAGACAAAAGTGTGTCTATAATAGCAGAAAACACTTTCACATCCATTCGTTAGCGAACATCGAATAATACTTGAGTCACAAAAAGTAATGTTCTTGTGATGAGAACAGCAAAAACCATAGCCAACGACAGTACAAGAAGAATAGGCAGGAATGGGAGAGATTCGGGAGGGAATGAGAGGCAACTGTAAGGAATTGTAGTGAACAGAAGAACTGTATGACTGTATGAGAAGGAGAGAGTGTTTTGTTCAGCCGAGCGAACAGACAATGAGAGTTAACGCCATTATTCGTAACTAAATATGAAATAATGTGGTCTTAAAAATATGGCAAAACATTATGAGTTACGAGAGATTAAATGGAAATATGAAGTGCTTTAAAACAGGAGAAGATTTGGCTAATGATTACATTCGGAAACATTTGAATTGTAATATAATATTATATAATAAAGGCTTTGATTGCTATAAAATATAATTTTTGCCAAACATATGGTTTGAATAAAACATTTTTTTTTCTAAAGAATAGTTGTTTGAAAATGAAAAATGATTTGCATTTAATATAGCCCTTACTGTTGACTCCATTAACTTTGCCACTGATGCCATTGGTGTTGTGACCATTCATTTTAGCACTGGGTTCGTCATAAACTTCGCCAGTAATTGGATTGCGGCGAATGACTAAACAGAGTCGCAATGAGAGCACATATAAGTATAATAAGTCAAATAAAAGAAGAAAAATTGGTCCAGAGCTACATAGAAAGCATTGATCCGATTGAATCAATTTAGGGATGAGGGCTGACTGAGTAAGAGAGTGAGACTGAGGGACAGAGAGATAGATAGAGACAGTGCAGAGAAAGGCATCACAGATGCTATCTTTCAAAAGTGCTCTTCAAGTCATTTGTTAGCGAATATAAACAAATGGTTTCACTTAATGGTATGACCCCTGCACTAGCACTATACTGTAGTAGAGGACAGGACACGAGTCAGATTGGAGAGACAAAGGGAAAGGGAATGGAAATGCGATCCGGAGTTAAGATATAGAGATTAGGTTTGTTTAGAACAGGAAATGCAAATTATGGCTGAAAATGAGAAAAGCATTAAAAGAGTATTAAAACAATAAATAATAATAAGAAAAGTATAACCAAATGAAGAGACACTTCAATAGAGACTGAAGAGAGACATACAGTGTATAGTGTGAGTGAAAGAGTGTATAAATTATTATAAATATTATACATAAAAGTGTATAAACTTATAAATAGAAGTCTATATAGGAGTCAGATATGGCTCATAGACTTGAAAAATGAGATCATTAAGTGATTGTAAGCTTTCTCTCAGATTATTATTATTATTATCTCAGCTATTAATCAGAACCAAATACAAGCCAAACGAAACCGTAATGGCAATGTAGTAATAGTGCACCGGTAGGGCAGAGTACATACCATGGTCATATTTCTTGACAGATGCCGATCGCACCAGATTTCCGTTGGAAGCGTTTTCAGTAAATATATTAGACTTCATTCGGTCGACGACTCGCCGACGCGGAGACTCCACTTCAGGGCCAAACAATCGATTTTTGGTGTCCTCTTGTCTGCTGCCCCTACGACTGGACGAGGCACTCGATGGGGGTGTACTGCACTCAGACATTGCATCGCCAAAGAAGTGTCCGTTAATCGAGCCATTAGTGCCATTCGAGCCATTGATGCCATTAATCGGCGTCGAAGGCAGTGATGACAACGACCCCGAATCGATCGAATTTAAATCTGAGCCCTCAGAGCCAATGCCATTGACTGAGCTGGTCACCCCACCAAATATATTGTTGGTTATGCCGCCCGGAGCCTGAATCACCCTTTAGAGGCAGAGGAAGAGAGAAGAGGAGAGACATGAGCTTAGATGACATAGCATTAGAGCATTAGATAATTATTGGTAAAACTCTAGTTTTTATGTCTGACTAATGCTAACAATGCGTGTTTCGAGCGATGGTCTGCACAGAAACGGACTATAAGTGAAATTAAACATCAATTCAATTGATAGTTAAGAGCGAAACACAAAAACAGTATTTTCCAAATGGTTTTGATTCGGATACTAATGATCGAAATAACGCCTTATATTGATGTCAAACGATTGTTACTCATTGACTCTCTTGTCAAGACATGACACAAACATAGATATATGACACCAGCCCTATGGTGACAGAAATGGAGCGCAAGAGCACAACATTATTCAAACATATTATATTCAAAATCTATTTTTTACTCTATATTTCGATTGTTTCGTACGAATCAAGTGGAGTAACAAAAAGAAATAAGTATTAAATTTAATACTTAATTGAGAGAAAATTTCTGTCAAATACGGAGGGGTTGTACACAATGAGAATTTTCGCCTCACATACTAACACCACATACAGTATCTATATATTGTCGGATAAGTAGACCAAAAATCATGCATTCATTCACTTCTGATTGACATCAAGTTCTTGTCTATTATTATTGAAATCGATTAATAATTAGTATAAAAAAATAGAAATTCAGACTAAAAATAAAATATTTAATTCATTGAAAAATATATTAATAGTAACAATGAGTAGGTTTTTAAGAATGGAAATGGATTTAAGAGAAAAAGCAAACGAATTGAAAAAAATAAATAGAAAACCAAATAAATAAATAAAATTATTATAAAGAGTGCAATGAAATAGTGGGTTAACACGCGATTAGCATAAAACTGGAACCGAATGCAAAACATATATTCATTATAATTATTGGTTTAAAACATTATAAACGGATTTTCGCAAATCAATAATTATATTAATTTTAGTGACAGCAGAGATAAACATAAGAACATAAACCTAAGAGAGAAGGCAAGAGAAACAACAAGAAACAAAAATTCAGCTTTTGATTGATTAACTACTTGTAAACAGTAAGCGATGTCTAAAAAATTCTTAAGACTTATTGGATTCGACACCTCTTAATTAGGATATTGTATTAGGGCTACAGAGGTATATGTGCTCCACAATTGTATTGGCACAGGTGCTCACGTGTCCGGACACACAATTGCTCACATATTACATAAGAATTTCTATATTCTTCATACAAATTGGGTCTCCGGGCGATTGCTCGCCAACCTGTTTGACGAAGGCATCAATTTCTTAAACAAAACTTCTGGTACTTAAGGGCCTTAAGAGAGCAAATATAAAATCAAAAAATAAAAGCTCAGAAAAAACTTTTTGTTTTGTATTCCAGAAGAGTTTACTTTACTTTTGCTTATGTTTTATATTCAATACATACACTCAGTATTATATGAGAGTTAAATACAATTAAAATAGAGAGAGATATAGAGAGCAAAGCACACAAGAGAGTGAAGTAATAGTTATTTTAACCAATTTAGGCGTCGAGTCAAACAATTTTGAAGCTATTATTGTTAACATCAAAATAAAACTTAAACAGATATATGCGAGAGAGGGAGAGGGAGAGCACTTTTGGGATCATCAACCTCTGAATGATACAGTTTGTATGGATACCAGTGCTGTATATTTGCATAAATATATATAACTCGGTGGGCGTTGAGGTCGAAAAGAATTCTTTTCTTAGAAACTGCAGAAATATCTACAGAAAAGAGAGCGAAGAGTAGTCTATGAGTAGAGTAGAGAAGAGTCTGAATGTGAGCACAAATGTCATTAGCATTAAGGCATGAGAAGAGCATCAATAAAACTGAAGGAACAACACCTAAAATTAAATGTGCCATTTATGCACACCAGATGCCAAATGCTGGGCACAAATGAGCACCCGATAGACAACGCCAGGGCTGTGCCCTATCTTCAATCAAATTAGTTCCTCTCCTAATGTTTTACTAATAATTCTTAACATTTTTTTTTGTTTTCATTTCATATCAATTTTAAAATATATTTATTAACTGTTTAACTGTTAAACTATTATGAATTGAGTATAAAAATAGTTAATCCATTGAATGGAGAGTTTCATAAGAATTACAATAATAATACTGTAGTAATAATAGTAAAGATTATTTTTATGAATAGGAAGTAATTTGCCTGAAAACAGATTGAATAGAAAGAAAATAATAGTAAAAAACAAAATTATATTAATGAATGACTGAATGAATGGTAACATTTTGAGTTCATTTCATCAGTTAGTAGTTATTAGACTGTAGGACGACTGCAATTGTGGCCCCACTCCTACAGTAATACTGATTGAAGTTATCACTGCTAACACGCAAAGAGTCTACAGATCTGTACAGAGTGTACACATCAGTCGACAGAAGACATACATTTGGGTAAACATATCGATAGCTAACGAGAAGAAAAAGACAGAAATTTTATACGAAAATACACGAAATCTAATAAACGGAAACACAGTTAAGGCTTGAACTAAGTTAATAAGGAGTTCACATAAATAGCAAATGATATGATTGTCTGTCAACTAGAAAATTGAAAAATCGGATTAAAAAGTCACCAAAAATTTAATGCTTAGAAACGCTTAACGAGCAGTCAATCCGACAGTTCTCGTGTTCACTACGTTAACAGTTATGTGCACTCAGAGAGTGTGTGTTTCCTAATGTTTGCAGTTTTATGAATCACATTATTATTGATGTTTGAGAGAAGAGGACAATAAACTACGGATGACTGCATAAGAGAGAGTCAGAGTCAGATATTTGCCTCTCTCTTCACTTTAGCCATACCTCTCTACCAGTACCACCAACGCCGACAATAAGCATAGCATAACTGTTGTGTAGATACAGTTCAGATGAGAATATATATCAATAGAAAAGGAAAGGAATTGAAGAGAAAACAGAATTTAATGCAAATGAGTTAAAGGCGACTGCAATCGAGCGCTTGTATTGATAGCGGAATTGTGTTTTCCCGTCAATTACTTTCGCACGACTCAGATGTAGAGTCGATTCAAACAGTTTGCTTAAACTTTTTTTTCGGTTCGGAGTGTGGTGTGAGTCAATTGAATGGTAAAAAAAAGTAGTGGGAACGGGAGTTTAGTCATTCCGTACTGGCTCTAGTGCTCGTTCAGTCAGTCAGTCACTACCATTATATGACACTCGACTGTTGGTGTGAAAGAAGTCGAATCAGTTTTTACTGATGTCGGGGAGGCTTTCGACTCATAACCACCAAATCATATCCCAATATAAGAGGAAAAATGATAACAAACTCACACTAACTGTGCTCTTAGAGACAGACAGATAACGAGAGCGAAAGAACAGCAGAAGTTATCAAACATTTGTCATACAATTGAATGTTAATAATAATAATAAAAATAATGATTTTAATGCAAAACTAATATTATATAACATTTTCCTTGAAAAATCGTGCGAACCTATGAACCTATTTTTCATAATCTATGCACTGAACTCAAGCATAATTTTCTAACTCATTCCATACGCTTATAATCAGAGAAAGAGAAAAAAGAAATATGAAATCCAATCCAATCTATGCAATGGAAAAACCTATTCATTCACCTGCTTATCAATAATACTCTACATATAATAAATACAGAAAAACATGTCTTTCGTACGCAATACTGGGTATAATAAATTACAATTATCATCCAATGTTGACTGACACGACTGGGATGTAGTATTGGTGCCCTTAAAGGCGAAGATTGCATAAGACCTGCACTGGATTTCACTCTTTGCGTAGAAAAATCAGTCAAATCTATCATTAAAAATAGCAATTTTGTTCACAAATTTATGTTTCATTGCTATGAGTTATAAAAATTTTTGATAAATATTTCTTTTTGTTGTATTTCGACATAAGGTAAAAGTGTTACCCTTTGGCTCAAAGTATATGATTATAGTGAACAACCAGAATGTACTGGCAATACATAACAGTATATTTTTATAAAGTAATTTTTTTCTCTATTTAATAACAGAGTTGTTTTGTTTTTGGTGTTCATAACATCAAATTATTTTCATACTTGAGAGACAGAGCTTTAATATTTAATGCAAAAAAATGAAATGTTTTCCTTGCGTTCAGTTCGGCTGAACATTAAGAGAAAAAAAAGTGAATATAATTAAAAGAAATGTCAAAAGAAATAAAGAAACGGAAAATAAATATTTTTTCTATATATTCCATACGTTTTTGTGTGTTATATAAAATGTATATAAAAATTCATTTTTTTGTTTCGAAACTTCTGAAAGACCTGTCTTTGTATAGAAAAGAGTAATAAAATATAATATTAAATAGAGTTTTATATACTTGAATGACTCGGAACTGAATGTTCATTAACTAAAGTAACGCAAAAAAGACGTTAAAATAATTGTGTTTTACGATTAAGCGATATATGAGTTTGTATTTTGTATTTTGCTTTACTTTCCATAGAAATGAAATGAAATGTAGAGATCGTTCGCCAGAAATATATATTGAAACTGAAAACAGAGGAATATATTGAAAGAATCTGTAGAACAGATTCAGAGTGAGATAGAGTGAAGCCTAGCATCAGATAATGGCTTCATTTCCTGATAGGAGAGACCAATTTTAGAGCCAACACAATGAAAATGAGAAACTATATCATCAAAAGAGAGACCAATCAATAGTTGCGACTAAAACAACGAGAAGAGAGCGCAGACATAGACATAAGAGTCACTAAAAATGCATTACACGCACGACAAACATAATGGACTTTTTTGTTATGAAAGTTTTGACGAGAGATATTGTGATTGTGATGAATGCCATTCCACTCAATTCACTCTTTCCTATTCATATTGTGCTCTTATATAGCCATCAAATCGTTTGCATTATAAATATTAAAATAATTTAATGCATTTTTAAATAATTTAATGCATTTTCCACTAAACTGTATACAAACTATGCAAAAGATGAATCAATAGTAATGGAGCTAATGTTACGCCAGTCCTGTCAATACATGTGCACAATTAGTATGAGTGCTCAAACAATTTTCTGGCCAATAAACAAATAAAAATACATATTATTCTGAGCGCAGAAAAAGACAATTAAATTAGTTTAGAAAGCATTACGAACTCTGTATTGACATTGAACAGAGACATAGCCAAGTGCCCGGGTCATAAACTTTTACAACAGAATATCATCCAAATAAAAAGAATCCGTGTTTGACCAAGAATATAAACTAGATTATATCCTGTATTACACTTATATTGACAATTAGGTCGATTTTAATTACTTAATTACCATACTTTTACATGAAATGTGAGACTAATTTGAAAATAGCCCGGCTTTTGTTGAAATTATTGGCCTGGTCATATTTAACATATGGATTGGGATAGAGTTGTCGTATCGTAAAATCGATAGTATAGTCTGAAGTAGTCATAAAATGATAGGAAAAATATATACAGTAATAGTTGTCTGACTATCTGCTGACTGAACTCTTATGGCTGAAGAGCACAATCATCCTCTCGGATGGCTATAGAGAAAGAGAGGACTGATAGAGAAAAATGAGATCAGATTTAGTGCCTCCGATATAGCGGTGCTCTTCTCATCTCATATGAGTCATTGCATCCATACATATGAGCAATGGCTGAATCAACGAAAAAAAGTTTTATACTGTATTATGGAAATCATTTCTCTTTGGCATCAATTTTCATGGCATATACAGAATATACAGAATATTGAGAATACATTTGAGTTTTAGTTATAAAATGAAATCACATTTTTTCCTCTATTTTTATTTTTCTTTATATTTCATATTCAATGCAATTATTAGTCAATGCTTTCACTGAATGAAAATGTTTTTGACGCAAAACGAAATTTTAGACGAAATGACTGACAAACTGACGGACAGACAGACTATTGGCATATTATATAAATGGATGTAAAGGTCTTTGAACGGAGAGAAAAAGTATAATTAATTTACGCGAATTACGCTTTGATTGTAGAGCTCATTGTGCTATTCATATGCAATAGTAATTGTATGCACAGTACAGTCGCTCCGAGATATGGAGAGTACAAAAAACATATATATGAAACGGAAATCAATGGCACAAAAAAATACATAATAGACATAGAAAATGAATGTGAGATAGAATTGGATAGAAATGTAAGCCTATTATTACATACGCGTAAACTCCAGAAATGATTGCACACAAAAAATATAAGAGTTTTTATATCTAACAACAAAAGAGTGAATTACAGACTAAAAGCCAGTGATTGAGATGATTATCACCAGTGAAAACCAGAAAAAAATAACACCAGTGGTGGTTTAGGAAGTGATTTGTCGTAGGGGTAATTTAGGGATAAAGACAAACATTTTCATTATGTATGTGAATAAACAGTGTGTATAATATGAATTAGAAAAATGATAATAAATTGTTTGTTATCTATCATCAGATTTGTTGCCTGTTTTACAATTTTAATAACAGTTTAAATAGTTTTGTAATAAAAATATATGAAATTAGAATTTAAATGCTTTTTGCAAAATAAAAATCATAGTATGAATAGATTTATTTCGTGATAGCAATTAAATTCGTATAAACAGATTCAGAGATAGAGATAAAAATAAAGTTTGCGAAGAGGGGGCCATACCTTTTGCCTCTGCCTACTTTGTCCAGTTCCACATGACGGTAATCATAAACTGATGGCATTTTCTTCTTTATAATTATACAAATTTTTTATACGCAATAACAGAAAAACACTTTAATTTCTTATATTAAGGACTATTTGATGGCCAATAAAATTCTAATAAAACTTTTTTCTCTCTTTTTATCGCAAAAATTGAAAAAATCGGCGAATCGTTGCTTAAATCGCTATCAAAAACACTGAAATTTTTGTTAAAAAGATTAACAATTATAACAAAAAAAATTCGGGATTTTCAGAAATTAAATGAACTAAGAATTTGTTGAGACGACGAGACGCGACACAAGTGTTACTCTCTGTCAGTATTTATGTTTTGCTCTGAAGACGACTTATCGCAAGACTTGTCTCGCAATCTCTTAACTGATATAATATAAGGAGAAACTCGTCGATAAGCTTCTTATATGCAATGATAATAAAAACTTTTTAGGAGCGAAGAGGCGTTGTCTGGACACTGAACACAATATATATCACCGAAGAATATATTACACAATAATACCCAAACACAAGAATAGGAGAGTTTTTAGCGTAGACTCAGATCAATGGCTTAACAATTGATGCCAAATAATACGTTAACGCATTGGATGCAAGAGTAACACAAATATATATATGAGAGAGAGTTCGGTGTATTCTGAGGAACAGCAGTGAGAGAACTGCTAGAACTGGGAGAGCGAGACAACTGTGAGCCTGGAGTCGAGTCTGAACTGTTTGCTTGGACTCAGTTTCTGATCACTACTGTACTGACTGCTAACTCTGTGCCAAATGACTGGAGTTTGGAGGGAGAGCGAGAAGATATTGAAAATGTTAGGGCAAAGGATGTACACGACTGGCAATACGTTCGGTGCGCTAGAATACTGTTCCCTCTACCAGTGCTGCTGCTATTGAGTGCCCGAAATACCGCAACTTCAGGCTCTGGCAAAACCTGCCCACCTGTCTGTCAGATGCTAACCCGCAGGCGCTCAACAACTAAACTATTTCTATGTACACAATATTTTTAAAGGTCCACAACTCAGAGCTGAGCTCAGCTACCAGTGCTTTAAAAATACTGTATATAAAGAAATAAACTGAGAAAAACTTCTTTTTCTGTTCGGATCACTCAATGCAAGCATACATTCCCAGTCTATCTAAGTCTGTAGCACACACTTTAGTACTGGCCTAACAGTGGTTCCCAGATATCCCGTCGGTAGGCATCCAAGCGTACATCGGATTCCTAGGGCTTATGCAGAAAAAAAGTGAGACATTGCTGGTGAGCCCACCCACTCATTGCAGAGCCAGAGAGGGATAGAGAGGACAACATCCGCCCGAATAACATATTTTGCTTTATTTCCTCTTTTAGTCATTAAATTATCAAATGATTGCATTCGCACAGAGAATACACACAAATGAGAGCCAATCCCAGCCAAGCACTGGTCGTTGTTATTGTGCTGTTGTTGTTGTTGTTTATATTGTTGTTAATTATTTTCGACAAAATGCCCAAACATTAGACAAATGCAGAGGAGAAGAGAGGGAAGGAAGAGGGATCATACAGAACAGAACCCAGGGATGAGTAATGCGAAATCAAACACTCATAACACCTATAGCTCTAAATATGATATGAAATTGATATAAACAAAGAGCAGAGCCTATGCTATCATTAATTTTCTATCTGTTTATTGTTTATGAGTCGGTGTTTGTTAAGCTCACACCTAATTCTGGATCAGTTTTTACGCATAAAACGTAAATCTGGAAATTAGATAGAGTTTGGGCGCTCCGGCACAAACAAAAACAACAAACAATACGTAAACTTCAAAATATAAATATAAAGTTTGATATCATAACAAAAATACAGTTAAGTATTGTTACGAATTTGAGACTAAAAATGGAATCAACGCTAATATTGTCTGTTAAGGGCTATCATAGCTATCGTAGCATTCAATCCATCACTGAATGCATTACATATTTGCCATTAGAGATGCGAAATCATGATAAATAACGAACATCCCTGAGTGAGCCCTAAACCCAGGGCAAGATTAGTGCACGCAATAGTCTAACTATATTTGCTATTTATATACAGTATCTGAGTCTAAACGTATACAAAACATGGTAAGCACCAGACCCTTCACCGCCTCGTACTCACTATTATCAAACATTTCTTTCTCTCAAACAGAATATCAAATATTTTCGTTAATAATATTTTTTTTCAATATCTTCTTCTCATACTTATACAGGAACGGGACAAGACTTATGGGCACAATCCCAATGGTATCACGAAAAGCTCCAAGGCATTCAATATGATGGTCGGCACAGGCATTCAGCTCGTGTTTACAGCCGCCAATCGCCAACACTATTAGACAGTATTTTCAAATCAAATCTTAATTCTATTTTTCCGATCATTTCTGCTGATGATCTTCAAAGTCGTCTCTCTCTCTCTCTCTCTCTCTCTCTCCTCATCTATCAAAAAGTTGTTGTTTTTCTACCCAAACAAACGCTAATATTTTCTATTATTGTTATTTAATTATGTGTCGGCTAAACTCTGGGCTATTTTGTGAAAACCTCGAGAGAATCCAGAGCTCAGCAGTTTTTCAGCTGGTATGGGAATGTCCACAACTGACAGCTTGGCTATATACACCCCCATTGCACATCCCTATTATTTAATGTAAAGCAAAATATAATATATGAAAATAAATAGTAATAATAGTAAAGAGAGGAAAGACTGAAAATTGGTGAGACTTATAGCCGCATATTTGAGCTGAGCTAAGCCAAGCCAAGCTTCTGTGTCTGGTCTTCTGGTTCAGGCACTCAATAATGGAGTTTTCAGTTAATAATTTCTCTCAACCGGTATTATCGTTGGCTTAAAGGCATAAATATATGAATTTTGAATGACTTTTGAAAATAAAATATCAGAAATATTTCTTTAAACAATTTTGGGTATTTCGGGTGTTATATAGAGCAGAGAGGAATTCCAAAGCCAGGCATCAGTTTGACCGGTAAAGCAAAAACAGTTCCGAAGAAAATGATTTTGTATTTCACAGGAAAGTCAGACATAAAGAGATTTATTTAATACAAATACAAAAGCAATTCAACTAAAATATGGTTCGGATATAGATTTCCCACATTAGGGCTAAATATGTTTATATAAGTAACAGCACAGGCAGAACATCCTTATCCTTATTATCCACAGATTATATTATGAGTGAGAGAATGATTTGAAATATAAGTTTTTCTAAATATGTTTCGGTAGTAAATGTTCAGAAAAAAAATTCTGCTTTTAATGGCCTGACATGAGTGAGAAAAAATTGAGTGCACTTCGAGTTTTCAATACAAACATTCAGTTACTGTAGTATTGAAATACAAATAACTATTTTCTGGTCATTGTTCGGGTTGACCGCAGTCTCTAATCCACTCATTATATAAAAACAATTTATTTCTCTATTATTTGTTATAAAATTATTCAATACTTGATCTGAGCTTTGCTTCAGATATACGGTATTGATATTTATTTTTATATAAACTAAAGTCAAATGATAAGAGTTAAGGCAAAAAATTATTTGGGGTATAAGAGATATTTAGGGAACTATAACATAGATTTGTTTGATTGTGTGTATAATAAAAATCAAAATTATTTTGAACTTGATTTCCAAGGAGTGAGTTAACTCAATTTTTTTTCTTAACTCCTTTAATATCTACACTTGTTTTTTCACTCACAGATGTAATTGTGATTTATTTGTCATGTAATCAGTTTTATATAAAATTTTTTATTGTAGTCATAAAACACACATTAAGTGAGTTAAGAGATATAAAAAAAATAATAAAGATTTTAAGAATTGGAACTTAAACTGTAAACACATATAACACTACAAAATACAATACACTTTACTCTACAGAACACACATAAGAAGAGAGAAAAAAGTTATTATTAATAAATAAATCGGGAAAATGAACTCAACATAAAGAAGGCACTGATGGCTAAGGAATTAAGTTCACAATCAATGATTGAAGTGGTAGCTAAATATATTGTGCTACCAGTGCCTTTCTGCCTGTCCAAAAGTGAATTGGGAGCAACTCATTCGAGCATTCAATACATCAGAAAAAGATTGGTTGAGAAGAAAAAAATATATAAAATATATACTAATAATAAAATCGGTTCAATAGAGGAATAGTTTTATGAGTTTATAAAACTATGACTTTATTTGTCTGCGAATAACTGTATGAATAGAAATGTGGGCAAAAAGGAACAGAACTTTAATACCAGTTCCCAAATAATAATAATTATATAACTTTATTGTGAGATATTATATACCATAATATAAATTGAAGTTTTCGCTCGAAATAACATTCGTAAGGATTATATAAATCCAGACTTTTTAATATCAATACATGTTTTCATATTTTCGTATCTGATTTATATGCTATGAAAAGAGAGATTCAATACATTATATGAATAATAAGTTTATAATATTTACGATTCAATACACCATTGCATACAATCAATAGCAATAAGCAGTAGTAGTAATAGAGTGGAGAGAAAGGAGAGATTTTATGCTTAAATTTTCTATTTAGCACATAATCAGTGTTGCCCTGAGTTACCCACAAGCAGAGAGAGGACTAGTTAGCTGTCGGCTCCGATTCAATAAGCATTTCCTTCAGGTCCCGAATCTATTGGCACTTTCCTTGCTCTCAAGTTTCTTCTCTCCCTCTCCTTGTGCTCTGCCATCCCTGAGCAGTGAACAGTGTAGTCTGAGAACAGATGCCACGTTTGCTTGAGATGCAAAGCAATGCACATAAGTTTGCAGACAAACGCCTGCAATGCATGCGATGCTTATGCGTTGAAAGTCAAGGCTTTTATAGTTCATTCAATCCTATTCTCAATTCAATGCTTATTTAAGCAATAGATTTGTCTTTTCCTCACAAAACTCACTCATAATTAAGTCTATAAATCAATTTTTATTGCATTTTAAATCTTTACAACAAAAGACTTAATTCATTGCTTTCAAGCGTTGACTATATTTTTTTTTGATAATATTTTGTTTTTTCGTTGGATTTCTTAGAAATCTTGTTAATTCAAATTCATGGATGAGAAGCCATTAATTTTAGGACATGTCTCAGTCGTCAGTTCGCATATCATAATAGAAATATTTGATAATTGTCTTCATGTGAATAAAAATTGAATAAATCAGAAAATGACAAATACATGACATGAAAACATTGTTTGAGTAGTTAAACCCCACACTTGGGCTCTCATCAAACACCAGTATCATTAAACATATAATATTGAACAGTACTGTTAGTACTCTTAAGCTATGATAATATGACACAAAGAATTATTTTTGACGTTTAGTCAGAACAGAGAAGAAAAGAAGAAAAAAATCTTTTTGATAGAGAATAGGGGTTTGGGTGAGACTGAGAGCGAGAAAGAGAGTGAGGGATACAGTGGTCGACAGAAAATATATGAATTTTGAATAGACTTTGACGTTCATCACAAGAATACAGAATAAGTACTGTATTGCCAAAAGCACAGAGAGTTAGCCCCTCTCCCCGAAACTGGTTTATTATTCAATCCCAGGGTTTGTTAGCTTCATCTGAATTGAGAAAAATTTTTGCTACGAATATAATAAGGAATAATAATAAGACTTATTTATCACATGAGTGAGAAACAAGTGTGTCATACAAGACAACAGTGCGAGTGAGAGAGAAAAGAGAGATAGAGATAAAGTACTCTCACTCTTGTCTAATGGCTTTGAGTTGGCTTTTCATTGAAAATATTAATTTGCATACATTTAGGTTTAGGTTTTCATTCTTATAGTTATTACTTATTTTCTATTTTTTCGATTTACATACAAAACATTTATTTGAAACACACAAAGAGAATGAGAAAAAAGTATTATAAAAACTAATACAGAATTTCTTTTATTACTGTTCTCTTCCGTCACTCACGAGTGGCACTGGAATGATGTAAGTGCAGAAAATTATCTATCCCTCACTCTATTACCTATATTTCAGACAAACGTAAGAAAGATATCTATCATTTAAAATGATTTATCTCATCGATCACTAATGAGAGTGTGTTTTGAATCTCAGATATTGTGAGAGATATAGTGATAGAAAAAGTATATATACTTTGTGTGCATAAGAGATAAATAGCGATTAAAGCTCAGGAAATATTTCACAATAAGAGTGCAAAAATGTCATATAAGTGTTGGCCCTTTCGCCTCAGCTCAGTGTGTTCTGCATCGATAGAGAATCACCTCATCTGATCATATCATTTGTGTGTTAAGTAATGTCCTATTGTTTGACCCGAAAGGCATCGCATTTATCTCAGAGACAAATTGATAGCTTTGCGGCCAAACAACCGCTAATATGACGTCTATTCATATTCTTTTCCTATTCTCTCTTCCCTTCGTTCTCCAGATTGTAGTCATTTTCCGGCTCAGAGTCTAATTCTCATAGTCTCTTAAACATGACATAAGAATAACAAATAACGATTAGCACTACCAGTGCATCAAATGAATGAAAAGGTCTCCAATATTATTATATACGTTATGATGTGGTGGCAGAACAGCACTGCAAATGATTTCTGGAGCACAGGACACAAGAGAGGGTATGGTAGGGGAGAGAAGAGAGAGATGCGTAGGGAATAGCACAACACAGAGCAGAGTCATAGCACATACACAAGAGAAACACAACACAATATTCACGATCTTTTGATTAACCAGAATAGGGCTCTATTTTACTATTTTGAGGTCATCTACAATGAAGTTCCTGAACCGCCTATTCTGGTGAACGTGTTTGGGAGCGTTGGCTAACCATAGACTGAGAGCACTGGCAGTGAGAATTGAAATGAACCTAAACGTTGTAAACGTGAAACACGTAATGACCATAACTATACATACTGTACACACAGGCGAATATGGATGCTATCAAATAATATACTCATCCACACAACCAACACATCCATAATAACATCGGGTGCTCTGCAACCACAGAGATAACCGAAAATCTCTGTTTAAATCCATTTAACGCAAAAAAAAGAAGAAATAAATTTGTGAGTGATTTAAAAGGTCTAACAATTTTATAGTTGGCGTTAGAGAAGCATTACTTAATCAAAAATGCCTCCCTTTCCCTATCCCTATCCTCTCCTCTGCTCTCATCCCATCTGCCTCCACGTCTGTGCACATCTCATAGCTTCGATTAACTGCTAAAATGTCTTATCAGACGATAACATAACGATTATTGTTGTTGTCGTGTATTTCAAGTTTAATGAAAAATATTCTGTTGTTTGAACTTCAAACCCGAAAAAGGCTATAAAGACTATAAAAACTTAATTTTCGCTCATTTATAACAGAAAAAGCAGTGCATCTAATCTATAAAGCAATTGCTGAAAACCTATTAAAATAGAGAACATATGCCGGTGCACCGAAATTAAGTCCAGTGCAGCCCTTTTTGATCTCTGATTTCAACTCCTAATAAGATATACATTTTTTTCAGATAAAGATTTTTTAGGGGAACAGAACAGAACAAAAGTCGAGAGAGAGAGAGAGAGAGAGAGAGAGAGAGAGAGAGAGAGAGAGAGAGAGAGAGAGAGAGAGAGAATGGATTAAAAAGAATAAGATATTTAAAGTGCAAAAACTTGAGAATAAAAGAGTTTTGTGCAGAAACTTAATTATCGAGTTTATGGGCTGTAATTCAATTCTAACTAAAGAAGAATAAAATATATATAAATAAGAAAAATAAAAACAATATGAATGAGAAAATAAAATATAAAAAGAGATATAATCTTTAAAACTGATCCACAGATAGAGAGAAATAGATATATATTTTTTTATGGATAACTATTTTTATGGCATTCAGTTATGTCTAGTGTTCGGCGACTGGAAAGCCCAAAGAAAATAGTTAAGAGTAATACCGAAATGTAATTGAAGGCACATTAATGCAGAAAATTGTATGCCTTTTATCTTAACTCTTAAGAAACAAATAACTAATAATAGATTGGAATTGCATTGAAATATGGGTACGAATTATGTTGTAATGCACTCAAGTCTGTCGAACAATCGTATGGTTAGAATCCAAATCAGAGATGAGATGAGAGGGGGCAGACAGAGAGGTTCGGGAGGACGGCATGCAGTCAAACACTTGTTGCACACATTCCTCTCTGTTTGCGAGATATAACATGTTTTTTACATTAAGTCGTTTCGATACTATTTTTTTAAGTGTTTGAATATATCGATCGCTTCTTGCGTTTGACTGCTTTGCGAAATATGCGAAGAATTAAAGTGAAAGAGAAAATACAGAGTAGAGAGTGAAGAGTGAGTTCATCTGCTGCTGATGTCAATGTCCACAACAAGAATAAAAGCGATTCAACAATTCAATCGATTTTTTATAGCGAATACAATACTATACAAAACACATTGACATTTGGAGTCTTATATATCAATGAATTAGCTGTGAATAACCAGAAGAATTCATTTTCTATTTTCTGACAATAAAAGACAATAAAAAAATAGTAGAAAAAAGAGAATATAAGTTAAGAATAAAAAGATCAATAGAGAGAAGACAGTGAACGGCAAAGGAGAGTATCAGACGTTTCACTTAACTGAATACTAACACTTCAGATGACAAAACAAAAACTAAAAAGAGTTTCAATAGAAAAGTGATAATTTCGGAGTGCAATCAAAGCGTAGACAAAGATATATAAAAAAATAGTCGAATTGAGAAAACGATAAAAAAATTAATGAAACAAAAAGAACAGCAAATCCTCTGCCCATTAGTCTGTGTTAGCGTTGGCAACAAAATAGTGGAGAAAATCAACAAAAAACAAGTCGACATAAAACATATCGTTTAACCTAAAGTAGTATCTATTGAGTGTCCAAATGCTAAGCCAACCAACCATTGCTTCATTGAGAGAAAGAGCGAGAATCTCATCAAAAAAAAGTATCATTAGCTGAAACACGAGGCTTAATGACAGTGGAGTTTAAAGCGAATGGAAAGGTTCACAAACACAACCAAAAAACCAAACCCAACCATAAAACCTAAAGACCATTACTCCGGCAAATGTTGCAAATGCTTGCACACCATTCAGAACTCTGGTCTCGCCTTAACTTATATTTAGGTCTTTAAATGGCATATAATATGCGATTCCTCTCTAGAGATGCACTTTTGCAGACAAATTATTAAAAATTATATAAAATATGTTTCTTATTATTTGGCAATTTTTTGTTTCCCTAACGTAGAGTCAATACCTTATTCTGTGCTGACTGTGCACTAAAGACTCCAATTCCTAAAAATAGACAGCAATTGAGGAGACAAAGACTGAGACATAAAATGATCATTTGGTGGAGTGAACGGCGAATAAGAAAAATTAGGCTCAGAGTAGTTCTTGGAGAACATAAAATGGAGAGCACAGGGAGAGAGTAAACATAATTCTTCATTATTAAAAACATATAAAAGTCTAAAAGTGTACTTTGCAGTCGTGTTCACTTCAGCTCAGCTCAATTCATGTGAACTCATTTCTGCGGCAATATTTATGAGAGCGACAAAAGTTATTCGCAGTTATGGCTGAAGTTTATGCTTAAAAAGCATATTCAGCTGACAGTTAAAAAAGCATCTCAACAGTAGAGCTGACAAAAAAAGATCAAGCAACAAACAAAAAGCACTACTGAATAAAATATATATACAATGTTTCTCTAGTCTTATAATCGCATCTAAAGCTTCGCTCAACAAATAGCTATTCAGTCGTTAGAGTCATCGGGTTGTCAGCGAATAAAATACTTATTTTGAATGGAGTTATAAAATATTTATTGCGATTACACTACAGGAAGACAACAGACGACTAAAGAGGAAAAAAATCAATAATATGTTTACAAAGAGATAAACGAGTAAATAGTTTTTGTGTCATTTTATTTTTTCAGACATACAGTGCATATAGCACAGGTAGTAGACTGGATGTGCCAGTACATGCAATGGGGAAGGGTATTTAACTAATGGACAGATGGCAAGCGTTAAAATACAATTCATGAGTTGATAGACAAGAAGACAGCAGTGAATGAAACCATAAAAATATTCGCAATTTTTCAGAAACTATTTTTTCTGCTGAAAAATTACAGACAATTATTGATGCATTGCTTTGTAGACAAGAAACGCATAACTATTTTAAAATATTTTTGATTATATAATAGTATAATAATTCCGTTCAATATTCAGGACTAAAGCAAAGAATTTTTTGATGCATTTTTGCTTTCTAGTCGTGCGCTTAAAAATGCATTTTCTTCTTCTTCTTCATATACTTTACATAGTTTTTATTGAGATTCCTCTTTACATCTGATATAGAGAGCAATATTTGCATAAAATTCTTGGCTAATGAACTTAAAATTCTTTTCCTCTTTATTAACAATCATATTATAAATTGCGTACACTTTTTGGTTTAAGATTTGCTGCCAAACACTAATGGATAGAATAAAAATTGATTCTTCAGCACAAAACTGATATTAAACTAAAATAATTGTTAATTATTGGGATATTATCATAACTAGTCATCAATTATGAGTCTAAAACTCTAATAACTCATTCTATGTTTCATTAGAAGAGACGATATTTCTCTCGATTTAATACTTTTCTTATACATCATAT
>JAQIWA010001057.1:0-21664 GCA_034693305.1 Eueremaeus valkanovi
TTGATGAAAAAGTAGTGAAAAATGGAGAAATTTGATGAAAAAGTAGTGAAAAATGAAGAAATTTGATGAAAAAGTAGAGGAAAATGAGAAATTCGAAAGTAAACTAGAGAATAGCTGGATTAGGCTAGTGAATGGCTGGAGTAGGCTAGAGAATGGCTGGAGTAGGCTAGATAATGGCTGGATTAGACTAGTGAATGGCTGGAGTAGGCTAGAGAATGGCTGGAGTAGGCTAGTGAATGGCTGGAGAAGGCTAGTGAATGGCTGGAGAAGGCTAGTGAATGGCTGGAGAAGGCTGGAGAATGGCTGGAGTAGGCTAGTGAATGGCTGGATTAGGCTAGTCAATGGCTGGAGTAGGCTAGAGAATGACTGGAGTAGGCTAGAGAATGGCTGGAGTAGGCTAGAGAATGGCTGGATTAGGCTAGGAAATGGCTGGAGAAGGCTAGGAAATGGCTGGAGAAGGCTAGAGAATGGCTGGAGTAGGCTAGATAATGGCTGGATTAGACTAGTGAATGGCTGGAGTAGGCTAGAGAATGGCTGGAGTAGGCTAGTGAATGGCTGGAGAAGGCTAGTGAATGGCTGGAGAAGGCTAGTGAATGGCTGGAGAAGGCTGGAGAATGGCTGGAGTAGGCTAGTGAATGGCTGGATTAGGCTAGTCAATGGCTGGAGTAGGCTAGAGAATGACTGGAGTAGGCTAGAGAATGGCTGGAGTAGGCTAGAGAATGGCTGGATTAGGCTAGGAAATGGCTGGAGAAGGCTAGGAAATGGCTGGAGAAGGCTAGGAAATGGCTGAAGTGGGCTAGGAAATTCCCTTCAAACAAATCCTTATTTTCAATCCCTATTCCACTCGACTTTCAATTCATATCCAAGGGAGGGCTCATTGAGGTTACGAAAGTGGTGATAACATTTAACTGTTCAGCTTGTTTAATATATGATTGGTCAGTTCTCTCGCTAGACATAATAGCACAATTAATTGAAACAACTTTATTTTACATTAAATCCTGTTCCGGGTCATATTTATGATGTTGCTTTAAATCCAGACGTTTATAGAAATATTAATGATTTGGGAGATCATGTTTGCCACGAAATCTTTTTCCTCATTTGAATGTATTTCAACCAATTTTGAACTTCTCTCCAGATAATGGCAATCAGCTATTGCTTCCTTTTGTGTTCTCTTAATATCAATAATTTCAAGACATTTCTTAGACTTATATGGAATCCAATTGGAGTCACAACTCGACAGACATTTGACTTGATTTGACATTTGACTGCAAAAATATTTAAATATATAATTTTGTTAAATCAAAACATTTTATCTTGTTAGTTTCCTTTATTGATTTGTAAAATTATTTTATAAACAATTTTCTACTTGAATCAGAAAAAATTTTAGACACAACTGTGAGACCTAACTAAGGAATGTGCTTGTATAAATAAACAAAGTGAATTTCAATAAAAAATATTATGTTTGCTTATTTTAATTATGAAATACATTGACCCTACTGATAAAGGCAGGAGACGAGCTGAATACAGTTTTATCTAACAATTAGTTTGGTGAGGCAACTGTGAGACTAAATATTGCATATATTTGGAAATCAATTGGTTTATTTATACTTAATCTCGCGGTAAACTTGTTACAAACAATGAGACCTAGTTCCAAGAAAAAGTAGTGGCCAAAGTAAATAATAAACAAGCACGAACGTTATTACCAGCGAGTATACCAGGGATCTAATGGTGATAATTTTGACGATTTGAAGATAATTGTGTCAATCGGTATTCAAATCTATAGTATTTAGCTGTAGTAACACTGGTTTAGCTGTACTAACAATGACAACATTGTTGAAAATTTTCAAATTTTTGAAAAACTTGAAAGTCTAAAAATGAGTATAATTTTCAAAATTTTGAAAATTTTTACAACAATGGTGCACGGACAGACGGACAGACAGACAGACACATTCTCAAGAATATAAGCGAGTATACTCGCTAAAAATGATACAGTAGAGCTTACATTTTTTTCGATTTTCAAATTTTTGAAAACTTTTGCAACAATGGTGTGCAGACGTACGTACAGACAGACAGACAGACAGGGTCTCAAGAACATAAGCGAGTATAGTTGCTGAAAATTGATCAGTAGAGATAATTGACCCTGACTTAAGGTGAGAATAATATCCTAAAGGGAACAAAACTTCAAGTAATTGAAAAATGAATTGAATCCATGCATCATTGAATTCAAGTATGACTTTTTGCTTGCTTATGGGTTTTAATGTAAATAATGTGATCAGCGATTTGAATTGAGTAGATTTTTATTAGCTCTGCTATACATGATTGCTGCAGCTGGGTGCATTAAATGCTGAGCCCAACGATATATACAGTATATATATGTATACTGTATACATGAACTAGCTACAGTATCTTTAAATATATATAAAGTATAAAGATGTACTGGTAGCATGGTAATCTTTTTCCACGTGCATAGCATACAGTTATTGCATATGATGTCAATGCAATCGATTACAAGTTTATAACGAAATATAATATAATGTTAACATTCGGTTGAATTTCCCCAAACCTGTCAATCAGTGTTCAAATACGTCAATGCAATCAATTAACTGTTTGATTGTCAATCAGAATTTGAATTTGAGTTTGAATTGGAGTTTCAATTTGTATTTGAACAAGGAATATTTTTCTTAAATAATTTTATTATCAAGTTTATCACCAATAGATCTATTATAATCAATACTGGCTGGTAATAACGTTCTGCCTGCTTGTGATCCAGAACTTATTACTCGGGGCTTCACTCATAGGTACGGCACTGCCTGTTTCAGTGTGTGCTTGAGTTGAGTTCATTTATACATATCAGTAGAGTATCAGTAGATATAAGCAAAATGACTCACTTTAGACAGATCTGCTTCCAAGCGAATCGTTTCGATTATATCACTTCTGAGTGCCTTTGAGTCTAATTCTTGGTTTCCTTTGAATTTTGCCAATATTTTTGCGACTTCTGATTGTAAGTCAATGTATGCATTGATTTCCTCTTTATATTCAAATGATTGCTCATAATTGGCCAAATAGGTCGACTCCAAAACCGTAGAGCCAGAGAGTAACTAAAAATATGAAATATCATAAATAACCCAGAGCTCAATCGAGAAACTGTGCATTGCATACATGTATTGCATATTGAGTTCGGTTCGGTTGCGCCGGTTCTATATAGATCTGGAAGAATGGCTGCACGTGATAGAGCATCAGTGCAGACAGTCTGTGCTCTAAATTATAATTATGTTTGTCGTCGGCACTAATTAGAGGCCATTGTCCGCCTATCTGATCAAAAAGAGCCGACAGAGCTGTGATTGCCTTACTCTGATCGTTAGAATTCGTTTCATTCATACAAGAGTTGTATAAAAGCTTTATTTGTTTTATGGCTTTTCCGTCGCTTTCTATCGATTGAGTCGATTCCAAAAACCTCTTCATTTCAAAGTAGACCTCGTCTTGAATTTCTTGCAACAGATTTTTAAGGTAGTGGTCGTCCGGCACGGGATGATTACGAATGAAATTACCGCACGAATACATATAGAAGTCATCGCAGGGATCAACACTGTTGTCGAGACGATCCAGAATAGTTGCGGCCACTCGTACGCACTCTCTCGTCAGACATATCTCACTTTTGGCATTCCTCACGAATTTGATTTCACCCTTAATCGCGACTATTTTTATAATAATAATTACATTTTACATAACATTCAGATCAACATTACTGTACATACACTACAGTATATGCAATGTATTATACAATCTGTTCGTCTAATCGGAACTCAATTATACGAATGCATTAAACAAACGCAATATAAATGAAATTATAAGCAAATATGAAAACTCACGAAAAATGAATATATTTGTCATCAAAATAATTACAATAAGCAAAACGATGATCAGAATTAGATAAGCCTGGTGATCATTCCATCTCCTATCAGAGCAAAACCATTTGCTTTATATTCACATTTCTTCTCCATTCAAACTATGAAATACCTGAGACAGCAATTGCGGGAAACTTGCGCGTCTTCAGGACACAGGTTAGTTGCCTTTGCATTATTGTCATCTCTGGTCTCGGCTTTTGAATCCTTCATAACTCCATTTGAATTATCTCTTATTGAAAGCTGATTCCATTCTCTATACAAAACACAGTAGTATTCATATTAAGGTAGACTGCAATCCATGAAGTGATGAGTTCTCCTCTCATTCTCACTACAAATTCATAATATTTCTGAGTCAAGCACTTTATGCTCTTCTCTCTCTCTCTTTCCTCTCCAAAGCATAATCCACACAATGCGCATGACTTATGGATGCGGTTCTCACTCGACTCAAGTCTATATAAAATAGTCATTCAATAAAAATTCTAATACTTTCGCAATCTTTATAACTCTTTGTGAAAACTTAGCCAATACTTAGCATATAATAAATTATATCAGATTTAGTCCACACCAACCAAAATAGTCCACCTAAAGTCAGAATCGTCAAAATACTCGACAAACTACCTTTCACCAATACTTTTTGAGCGACAAACCAACAAAATTTTGTTAAATTTGTTCAAGTTCAAGCTATATAGACCAATTTTGTGTTTGGTGTCATTTCAGCTAGTTTCTTTGCCATTTATACCCTTGCTTAAAACCTCTGGAGTAACTCAGCTTCGCTCTCTACAGTATAATATGCATATCAGAGATAGGCAATAGGGGCAACCCCCCCCCCTATGATTTTGGCTAAGGCTGACCCTGTTTTTGATGATTTTGTGGGAAAAACTCGAAAATGGAGCCGACCACAAAATTGATTCATTGCACTCCTTTTGGCCAACATTTTTGACTTACCCCCTCCCCTCTGTCGTCAAACCCATTGCCCATCTCTGATAGCCAGGAGTCGGCGAAGCCAGGAGTATTTTGAATTTATTGCCAAGATCAAGTGTTCAATTTGGCATTACTACTCCTTTTTAATAGAAGACTCTCTTTAGACGACAATTTCAAAAGTATTTTTGTGATACAGTTTTTCGTGCATTTGAGAAAAGCAAGCAGGTTGAAATTGCATAGGAATCGAGGAATCTTCTCAGATTGCATCTTTCAAAAAGGTGCTTTAATTCGAATCTCCAGTTCTTTAATGAAAGCAAAAGACTTACCAGAGTAACTGTGCGGCCAATAATAATTAGAATTGATTTAAAAAAAATGAATTTAACTCTAAATAGTGTTGAAAAGTATGAAAAATATTTTTATTTATTTAATGATATATATTATTCATTGCAATGAATGTAAACATATTGTGAAGTCTTTATAAAAATGATGATTAATAGAGAAAAATATTATATAATATAAAAATAATAGAAATGAATGAATTACTCATATAATAAGGCAGTCGTATGTATGTATGTGTTAGACACCGGGTATTAATTCACCCAAAATGTATACTATTTGTTGAACTTGTTTATTGAGTAACTGTTCTTTTGGATAATCTATGGCCAACAGTGGTCTATAAGTGATTGTTTGGCACAAATTCATTGATTTTGTTGATTATTAGTCATAATATAATAATTATTTATATAATGATAAGAATATTATAAAAAATTATTTAATTATTTAATTATAATTTATTTATCGATCCAACCGATCGGATAGAATGGGTTCCCTCCTGTGCTCACGCACTGCTCATTTGGGTTTACGGAAATATCTGAGCACTAAATAGCCCATCAATCGGAAAGTGATTAAAAATAATATGAGTACTACTGTGTTCAGCCATATAGGGAACGGTTGTGAGCCCTCATTCATAGTATCCAAATGAAGCGATAGTTCAGAATAAGGAATAGTTTCTGAAATATTTGCTGCGTTTGGTTTGCACGACGAGAATCGGGATATCTTTGACGAACACCTGAAACATACAAACAAATCGATTAAATCGATTCAAATGTGATTGAAGTGAGAACTGACTCGATTGGTGGCCCATTGAAGAACTCGCACATTTGCATATTCAAGAAGGCGTAGTAAACCATTGAACAGTAGCGCAACCACGACAGCCACACAGGCATTGTGGCCGAGTAGTAGCCGGCGAACAGCATTGTCGACAAAGAATAGAGTGCCGACAGAGTGACCGACACTTCCAAATCAGTACAGGAGGCGCCGATGAATAGACCAACACTTTGAGCACAGACTGTGGACAGTATGAGGAAAGCCCACAACGAAAGGAATGTGGATGTGTTAGAGCAGCCCAGCATTGGGTACGATATGAAGAAGAATACTGAGGGAAGTGTTATCGTAAGCGGCAGTTCGCCTATCATTTTTGCGATATAGTACGAGGACAGTCGGTATGCACCAGAAGATCGCTCTTTGTTTATCACTTCTCTCTCTGACGGGAATGATATGAGTGCACCAAACAGTGCGAATAGCATCCAATATGTTGTGGCTGTGTTTGCAATGATTATAATTAAAATAAATTCTTATAAAAAACAATTATAAGAGAAGTCATCAATAATTTGGGTAATAAATGCTTACTGAAGAACATCCAACCCCTGATGTCATTCATGGTGTCTTCCGTCCGGACCACTTGGAACCAAATAAGTCCCGCAACTATGGCTAAGGCAATGGTTTGAATCCAATTGAGTTTAGAGAGCATTCGATGTCTGGCTTCAAAAAAGTTTCGTTTCGTCAGTACTTTGAGTTGTGTCCAGAAACTGGTCGGCCATTTCTGACCCACAGGTGTCGAATATAAATTAACGCAAATATCATCATTATATGAACAGTTGGACGAGAAGGTTGAGGTTGAGCTGCGGTCTGTTTCAGACCAGGAAGACCTGCCGGAGTCGTCATCACAAACAATCTTATCGTAAACTCTGTGCAAATCCTTTTGGTCGTCAATCACGACATGCAATGCCTTCAGGTTTGAGTCATTGCCTATTAAGTCATGTGAGTCAGACCTGAATGTTGGCGAAGAAGAGCTGTGGTCTTCTCCATAGGAACTATGGGTCAGGAGGTTGTCTACTGTGTCTTCTGTGTCTTCGTTGGGAGACTTGGGCAGCGCTTTGGCAGCGTTTATGATCTTTTCCTGAAGTGATATATTCTTAACCTTTTCCATAACAAAATCTGCCGGATTGTAGTGAGCGCTCACTTCCAGACCGATCCCATTGAAAAAGGGAACAACAGATCCGACGTCTCCGAAGTAGGCTAATCGACCACAACATAGCAGTAATAACTTGTCGATCATATAAAACATTTGAGACGACGGCTGATGAATGGTCGCCACAACTGTCTTCTTCTCTTTCACCGCATAGTCTTTGAGAGTTTGCATAAGACTGTGTGCAGTACTCGAGTCTAGACCTGACGTCGGCTCCTATTCGTACAACAAATGGATTCCAATTGTAAACTATTCGGAGTGAATCACTTCATTGTCTTATTACGAAAACTTACGTCAATTAACAGAATATTCGGATTTGTTAAGAGTTCGCACGCAATGTTCGCTCTCTTCTTCTCTCCCCCCGACAGCCCCCTCTTCATCATATCCCCGATTACTGTAATAACAATTAAATAATTGTTTAATAAACTAAAACTTTACACCTGAAGAGAACGTACTGGTGTCCTGACAGTGCCTCAGATCGAGCACATCTATTATCTTCTCGACGTGACTTGACTTTTCACTAGAGCTCATTGAGTCCGGAAGCCTGAGTTGTGCCGTATACTGAAATATTCAAACATTTTTTGATTAGATTTTCAACCAATTCATAATTGTATGCATTCAGACACACAGTTTATAACTGATTAATACTGTATTTGTTTATTCTTAAATTTATAGAGATCATTTTGCTTAAAATTTCCTAAATTTATCCTTTGCTCATCTTTTGACAGAAAATTCCTTATATTCTTATTATTTGTTGAGTTATTATCGCAAAAATAAATACACAATCAAAGAGTCTGTGTTTTGAGCACAAGTTCTATCGATTGAATTGATTTCCTATTTATTCGAATAATTTGTTTCTGAAATATATAAATCATTCCTAAGATTTAGAAACAAATATTTATGAGTTATTCCACAATATCTGTGAAAATTTGAAGAATGTTTAAGTCCTTGATTGAAATGAGTTATACTGTATAATGAATGAGTCATTTGATTGGAAGTAAGAGACTATATTATACTATACTATACTAAATCATATGTTTATATTCCAATTCAGAGCTTATATGAAAATTTTGATTATTAGGCGGAAATACAAAATCATTTAATGAGGACTCGGTTTCACCTGTTTATGGTTTGGTGTTAAATAAATATACAGTACTTTAGTTTTGGTGATAAATATACAAATAAAAGCCAAACATACTTTAGGGCTGAGCGCACATAAACTTGTTAACTGATGGAGAATTGAGGCAATGGTTAATATGATCTATGAAATCCTAATCAGTAATAAGGAGCGCAAACTTTTTTATAATATACAGTATATATATATTGGAAATTAATTACATTTTCTTTTTAATTCAATTTCTTCGTACAGTAAAGCCTTTATTGCGCTTCCTATACAAGAATTGTGTCATTCAATTAAATTATTCATATCTTTACATAATATCAATATTTATTAAATCGGTTTAAATAAGAATTAGTTCTAATCTATTAAACGGTTTAGAAATTTCATGAACACAAACATAACACTACTGTATCGCTAAAGTATTGGATACATTTGGCCAGTTGGTTACATTATATAATACTGGTCCTGTACTTGTATTCATAGTAACATAACAGAGAGATTATAAATCTCAGATCTTTTAGCATGTACACAAATTGTTCGAATGCAATAATTCGAAAAATATCAGGGACATTTAGATGATCCGAATAGATTTAATTGAATACTAATTCATTTCGATTTGAAGAATTCTCATATGATTTCACCCTATATTTTGTTGCACAATAATGGGTGTACTTCTCGAAGACAGGATATTGTATAACAAATGATGGCATCAAAGCTAGACTTACTGTCGCAACAGAACTTTGATTATTTAAAACTTAACTTTACATAACCATTGAATCTGTTCCGAAATGCTCCAGTTGCGATTATTTCACATGCATATGAATTGATGTGTATATAAATTATATGAAACACAATTAATAATATAATTCAATGGATTTACAGTAATTGAAATATTGATAAAAAATTCGATAAAATTGCGTCAAATGATTTAAAATCCTCTGAAAACATGCTCTTGTCTGGACTCCCAAATGTTCGTATTGGTCCGGGTCTTTCCCTTCATAACCGTCTTGTGCAGTCAGGACAGGACGAAAAACTCGCCTTTTAGACCAAGATGGGACGGGGCTGAATTTGTTGTGTCTTTTGGGAGTCTAGTCTTCATACAATCTTATCGTATTTTCTCAGTGAAAGTTTGATAAAATTGAGGAAAATTCATAAGCTAGATCATCTTTTACTTGTTCTTCTTAATGTTAATTTATAGAATACAATCAGCAAAAGCTATATTTTATTTCAAAGCAAACCTTAATGTTTATTAAGAACTAATCGTTATTATGAACCTTTTCCGAAACCAACGAGTTGACAATAAACATAAACTACTGTACCTTGATTATTTCTCTGCTATTAATTCATCTATTGTAGTGTTCAAATACTGAGATTTTTGTGTATATAAATAATGGGTTTGACTGTATTGACTGTATTGACTGTATTATAACTAATTTGTAGAATAAATAAAATATTTGTCAATCATTTTGAATGCTTATGAAATGCGATAAACATTAGATTTTAGACTTGAAAGAGGGTATACTTTCTCACACTTTCAATTGGGAACAAAACACTCACACTTTAAGATTTAGTACACATTACCAGTTAGTTCTGTTCGTTTGGTTTCGCAATTTAGTTAAGCATCAAATTAAGGATTTTTGAAGCAATCAAATGGTTAGTCAATCCTATTTAGAGAGATTGTGTTCAGGATATTTCAAAACAAACTAAAACAGTGAGCATGTTTAGAAATAGTCATGAATAAACCAGAGTAATTTACGTTAACCTTAATATTTAACACCGATAAATTCAATTTAAATTTAACCTTGACCCTAAGATTAAGGTCTACCTTAAGTTAAACCACAGAATTAACCCATATTGGATTAACAGGTAACCCATTAGAACATTCTCTTTTAATATTGTGGTTAATTTAGCTAGATCATTTAGATTTGTTCACCTAATTCAGTGAGGGTGACTTCATTTTGATGATTATTTTGAATAAGCATTGATTTTTATCTTTTGGATTAATAAAAGCTTATTATTATTATTATTATATAAAAATATAAATCGATTTTAATCCTAATCTATGTTTACTAATCCTCTTATGTAATAATATCTTTAATAAACTCTAATTATTAATAATTGGAAAACAAAATAAGGTTTTTAAGAATGACTTACGATTAGAGTTTGTCGTAAACTAAGACTCGGAAAGAAGATATCCTGTTGTAAGACATAACAGATTTTACGTCTTAACTGCTTATTAATGGCCTCTCCGTTGAGTGTAATGCAACCACAACTAGGCTTTAATCGTCCGCTTAATGTACTTAAGAGTGTAGTCTTGCCACTGCCTGACGGGCCCATTACTGCCAGAATCTGTCCGGGTTTGGCGTATCCACTGATGTCTTTTAAAATTCTTCGCTCTGTCGACAGTTTGGCGTTCGAGGACTTGGATTCAATCGAAACCGATATGTTTTGGAAGACTAACTCAATGGGCCTTTGGTTTTGATTCATATGGTTTGGATGATTGTGCGGATGAGAACTATGATGTGAATGATGCGAATTATGATGAGTATGCCTGTGATCACTTTGATTGTGGTGATGGCTGTGCGAGTTCTGGTGCTCCAGAATGCGAGTCTTTGCCTCTTCTTCTGATTTCATGTCGAACTCACGGTTGGTTCGGGTGTTTCGAGACCTGTGTTAATGTAATTCTGGTTTAGAACTAATGCTTACAGTCTTCTCAAAACGGTTGGGTCACTGAACACACTGGGCTACAGTATGACAATGAAGTGGACTATAGTTTCTATATTTATTCAAAAGCAAAGTGAAAGCACATCCAAAAGTGCACAACAATGACAATGAGTGGCATTGAAAGAATGCAAACCTATGGCTATGACCTAAATAGCAAACAAATGCATCTTTTCATGGATTGCATGCATTCAACTAATTCGTATGGACTGTTCGCAGTTGTTGGTTGTGGCAGGCAATGGACCTACGGCCAGGTCATCATCAAAGCAATGTATTCAAGTTTAACCAACAGTCAGTCTTATGCAAAAATACCATAAAAAGGGAAAGTTTTTTAGACAGTTTAGGCTAAGCACTAGACTAGCGCTTAATAGAGCTGAAGACTAACTTATAGCCAACTTCTAGGCTAAACATCTTTGAACGTAATATTTTATGGCCTTAGGGGTCAAACTTTTTCTTTCCACTCGCACTCGGTTTCCATGAAGTCAATGTCCTGAGCCTGAGTTTGAGCTCAAAATCAAGCCTCAGGACTAATAGTTCCTGACCTCCTTTTCACTTTCAATAAAAGTCTACGCATTCTCCACCTATTCTACTCTACTGTATACACCACTGGTGTTGGAGACCACTGTCCACAAACAATAGGTATTAGATATAGGACTCAGAGATATTGAATCAAAAACTTATTTCATTTATTTTTCAAAATATTGTAAATCTTTTTGTAAGACATTCCTAACAAAAGACAAACTTGTGTTCAGAGTCTTCTTTGGCTCTGATCGGCATAGCATAGCATAGCCTTTGCCTGCACTGTAATATGTGAGGCAATATACCATCTGTGCCCCTCTGCACATGCATCGGTGCAGTGAATACAGGAATAGAGGCAATACATGAGTGAGCCAGTAGTAGAGAGAAATAATGAGAGGAGAGGTGGCAACCCTATCCCTCAAGTGTTGTGCAATGTGCTGTGTAAGTGCACAGAACATATTAAGTACAGAATTTTCCTGTAAGTCATTTGGTTTCAATAAGATTTGAATTCTTCAGTCGTTTGTCGTTTTGCTTCTCTGTTAAGCAATTATTGAATTTTTTAGTTTAGATTTAAATTTATCTCAAAAACAGATAAAGAAATAGAATTCCAATAATTAATAATTGATCTATACATCAATTTATTACTATTAATCAGCAGCAAAGCCAATGTCTACACTGTATTGATATAAGCAGGGAAGGTTTGTTCTGTAATCAATGGCAAATGATTCTGTCTTCAGAACTATGCGATAAAATGTAATTTCTCTGTCAGACCACAAACGATCCGTTTCTTCTGAGGACTACTTCTAAAAATAGTCAATATTCTATAGATGTTCTGGATAATTATTAAGAATTCTCAATGCTAGTGTACAGTACACTGTAGATAGTCCTCACCGATTATTACTAGTCTACTGTAAGGACAGGAGTCGATATTCCGTGTCCAATAAGTACTTACTAAGGACTGTTCAAAATAAAGTTCTTGAGTCATATGACTGCATAGATTTGGATCCAATTTATTCAATAGGTTTTGTTTTAATTATTCGTTCGATACCAACGAAGATATCGATAAATAAAATAATGAAATGTTTGCAAAATTATTGTCTTTAATATTAATGTAAGCAATATATAACAAAAATACTAAATAATTGCAGATAAATGTACACTTCAGTCATGTAATGAACATGTCCAAGGGTGTCCAGTAAACTTTCAAGTTAGTACCAAATACAGCGGCACTTTTTGTTTATGTGGTGTACTTCCCAAGAATACATGGTCTACATCCTATCCCATCCCTCCCAATACCCTTAATTGGGTTAAGTTTTAATTAAGATTTATTCGTCCGAATCGACTGCATTTGATTTCTGGCGTCTTAATGGTCATCAACGCCATACAGTGCTCCCTGTACAGTGTACAGTGCACAGTGTACAGAGTACACCCTGAGCTGACCCGAGGTATGCCCTATTAGGCAAAGAGAGATGTATTGAGCAAAGCTTATACCGTACTGTTGTTAAGCTAGTGGGAGCTCAGTTGAGCTTGAGTTGAGTTGAGTTTGAAATCAACGAATTCTATACATCTGTATCACTATATTGAGTAACAGAAGTGCACTTGTATTGAATTGCATACCACAGTGACGGTCAACGACCCTTTTCGCTACGAAAGGGAAAGTAATGGGACTGTCATTGCGAATATAATGCCAACATTTGATGTAACGTAGACTACGCTATGCTTTCAAAGTGAATATCAATAGAATATTGCTTTCATTCAGAGTATACTCGATATTGTCGGACATAAAAGCAATAGTGAAAGAAGAAATAGGTGAAGGACTTGTAGCTGATATAATAGCGCCTGTGCTGCACAACCATCGGGCCCTTAGTTACTGCAAGAATAATGTGAGCTCTGTTTCGGCAAACCATTGACTGACTGGCAGTGAAGAGAAAGAAATTCTGAGAATTCGAGACTAAGAATAAACGTTCGGTTAATGTTAAGTGGAGTGCAGTCTCTCCTTCTGTTTCTCTCTTAACTTCCTCTGAACGCTAAACACACTATTATTCGCGGATAAGACTGAATGCCAAAGGATTTTAAGCAATTCGTTCATATAATCAGCGCTCAAATGAATTCAAATATTAGAATCGGTTTTAAAGAAATGGTTTTTTTATTTAGAAAAATATCGGAATATAAATACGAACAATGATTTAGCGCATCAAAGCGTGAAATTGTAACACTAGACAAACGGGGTACTGGGTATGGTATGCCATGCTATGCTATGCTCTATGCATGTCCTCTGTGTGTAGTGGTGATGTGGTAGTGTGCGAGTGCCAGTGCCAGTGCCCAGAGATCTAGTGTAGAATGTTGGGCAACGCTTGTATGCTATAACTTGTATTATAGCTGAGGAATGAGTTGTTCTCAAAGGGAGAGTAACACAACTCGAATAACAAGACACGAAAGGCGTTAATCCCTTATGAAATGGTTCGCTAATACTTATCAAACTCTTGCCAACAAACAAACATACAGTATATCTGATATAACACATACATTATATACAGTCCTGTATAGCCGATAATAGACACACACTTTGCCAGCTATTAAATTGTTAGCACTCTATGAGTTGCACATCCGATACAACAATATTGTGTAATACTATTACTAATGTTATTACTGATCAGTTTTTAGTTAAATATCTTTTATAATGATTTTTCATTGCAATCATACCTAGACTTTGAGGTAACTGAGAAGTACTCGTCTCCCAGAATAAATAGATCCCTGGATATAATCATAATTGTTGTTTCGGACAAAAGAATTGTGCGATTATTCAGACTTCAAATAATGAAGAGTTGAGATTAGAATTGCAGCAAATAATCATTGTTAACAAGTTGGAAGACTGGAACTCATTTGGACCCCGGACTGTTCAGTCTAAAGATGGAAAGCATTCATTTGAAGCACTTTATGCACACAAGTTGTCAACTATAATAAGTGCACACATTATTAGTGTCAAACTTATAAAAAGATAGTTTGAATTGTGATATAACAACGATTTGCTTGAATACAGAATTGTCTATTCGATCAAAACTTGAGTATTCGAGACACTGACCAATAAAAGAGAGATAGAGAGGGAAAGAGTGCACAGAAATGCTATTAAAGGTTTGAGAGACAAAGTCTAAACATTATGTGACTTAATGTTCGATACGTTCCAACCGTGTAAGCGCTCGGATTGGGTTTCCATACACTTTGCCGATTCATCAATTGGCCGAACAATTTCTAATCCATTTTAATTCTGAACTCATTTCTGTAAAATAGCATTTCATCTATTATTTCGATCAATTATTTCACACAGAACAAATTTCTTTTGTACAATATGCACAAAATTAATGGACCCGATTAACTTTAAAAATTCTCTTTAAAATGTAATAACTATTTAAAATATTTGTTGAATAAAATTACAATTAAAACTACCTTAGCTAAATTACTATTTTTGGTCAAATAATTGTCTGCTTGATAATCTAATGAATGAATTTTCTTACTACTAATGCTGTTGGTTATCAAAGACAAAAATAAAGACACAAATCCCTATATCATAAGCATTGCGGCAGTGCTGACAAAGAATTAGCAAATTTGATAAAATTGTCCCGGTTGCATTGTCCCGGTTGCGTTGTCAACGTGCCAAGTTAGTGTTACCATTGCAACGATAATGTTGAGGCATATACTCCAACTATCCCAGGTTAAAATGAAATGGGCTTCAAAATTCACTGTAGTTTTTGCGTACGAATCAGTTTAATAAGATAACCCATGTATTCAGATTAGCCATGTATCAACAATAATTTATTGTCAATAAATGACCTTGTAAACTTGAATTAAATAATTGGATTATAAACTAAAATTATTCCACGAATTTGGTGTAGAACTTAAATGACCCTCACTCTAAGAAATAGTGTTTTGAAATATTCATGAATTTTGGCGAATACTATGTAATGTTGCGACGAATGGCATACTTACGACAATCGGCGCATCGTTTACGAAATGTCGGCCAATTGTATGCATACCCTCTGATGCAGAACTTGATTTGCGCAGTCAGCTCAGCACAGCTCAGCTCAGCTCAGCTCAGAGCCAACGCTAACTTTAATGTTTGATATAAGTATAATATATTGGTAGTAGTGCTCTATCACAAACTCAAAACTCTTGGATCCGAGTGCTCAACACTAATACAAGTCTCATAGCCTTCGATCGAATCCAATAATCTTCAGATTCGATAATAATTTCTGACTTTTGACAAACTTTTTGTTTAGTTCTTATAATATCTTAAATAGAGATTCAGTTCTGTCTAAGTGTTGGAACAGTTGATAAACTTTATTGCATTCAAAGTGTTTTCAACTCATTATTTCAGTGAATAATATATTTAGAAAAAAATTCAAACAAAAAACTGAAGGACCGGATGTGCGGAATGCGCCGGCTTTATATCAGAGCTCAATTTGCCGAAAGTTCAAAATATTTATAATTTCTTTAAGCAATAAATTATTGATTTATCAGAATCTGAGAACCATTTCGTTTAAGTTTAGAGATAATAAGGAAAAGCAATGATTAAAATAAATGTAATGAAAAATACCTCAAAAATGAACCTTTTCTTATCTCTTTGGGCTTTTTATTCGAGCAAAACGTATTTCATTCCTATTTCTTCGATTTTCAACCACTTTTCGTAATAATTTAGAGTCAATTTCACAAATAATTGGCGAATAATAGATATTAATGTCTATGCGATGAATGCGTCAAAAAAGTGAACACAAAAGCAAGAAATTGTTGAGCGATTGCACAGAAGTTTGAAAAAGATTATATGAAATGAGACAAAGTGTGGCATAACTGCATTACTGCACAAAACCAGTGAATATATTTGTGATGAGATGTTATACTACAGTAGTAACTGAGAGAAGGCATACACAGCCCCACAGAGACACTCACAGACACATACACATAGACGAGAATACAGTGCTAACAGAGCTAACAGAGCTAACAGTGCTATTGCTTTGGATTGCATTGCATAGCATTGGATCGGATGAGGTGTTACTTTTGGTGTCGGGGGCGAAGATATGTTGTGCTGTGAAGAAGTGTTGCAAAGATGATTCCAAAATGAGGCAAAAGATTTAGCTGGAGGACAGGCCTTGAAAACTGAGAACTTGGTCAGAGCAGTGTTGATGGTTTGAATGGAGCTCCAGTCGGATGGAGGAGTCATTGAACTCTGTGCGAGCACTTAAGTGGCGTAATTGGGTCTGAAAGGCAGCAATGGCTGGCATTTAATTGCAGTCATAGCACAGTAATGCTCTCACCTGTGACTCAACACAATCAAACTGTGCCCAAACCACCGGCTAAATGCCTGTCTGCCGGTGCGATGGATACGCCACAGAGCAGACAAGAAACTGCCACCAAAGACCCGAAAATCTCAGTGACCTTCAAATTGGGGCTAAAGAACTCAACACAGAATGATATCTCAGTGACTGTATTACAGCATAATATTCATAACTTATATTACATTTCAATTCAATTCATAACTTATATATCAATTTTGAAAACTCAATGCATTAATAGATCAGTGCATTCGATACTCAATACTCAAAACTACATAACTATTGCATAGTTTTAGAGTTTTCAACAACTTTTATAATAGAGTACTAGTAATACATTACTAGTATTACTAATATTACTAATATTAGGATAGATTGCATTCAATCCACTCTATTATTCCGCTATTATCCCAATAATCTGTACTCAACTCCGCTGTCAATTCAAATGTTCTCAAATCTACTGTAGAGTATGTATAACTATAATACAATACATAACAAAATAATGTCAATATTACTGTAAAGTATTGGCAAAGAGTGTTCATTAGCTGATCCTTTCCTTCCTTGTTGTTTGAGTGCGGATAATACCGATATGTATGCTGTGCTGTGCTGTACTGTACTGTACCTGTATTATATAATGTACTGACAGTATGCACTGTATGCACTGTATGCTATTCTGTGCTACAGTATAATTACAAGCGCCTGTATGAGAGAAATCAAGTGCACTGAACTTGTATGAGATATCTTATCCGATAAATTATAAGAAGCATTTGAAGCATCACTTTATGGCTTCTAAATAGAGTACTCTATACTCTATGTAGAGACTGCAGTACAGAGTGTTGGGAAGAATGTTATAACGAATAACTAATAACTTTGTTTTCATAGTCTAATCCGATAGGAAGCACAGCCAAGACTAAAATGGGACAAACAGTTACAATGCGTGAGTACTTTGCAGTTACTGTACTGGGCGTCCACTGTACCTGACTATTACGTCTGAAGTTAACTGATATTATACAATAAAAACATTAAATTAGTAGTTATACAGTAGTAGTACAGTAGTTGTCTTCTACTCTACTCTACTCTACTCTACTCTACTATAGAGAACAACATTTATAATAAAATCTAAACTCATTGCGAACGCATTCACAGCTATTTTAAAATATTCTGAATATCATTATCAATGTTAAACTCGAATCAACTCATTTGAGTGTTGATCGCATTTGTTTCAATCAACACAATTATTGCATTAGCCTTAGGTAACGGTGCCTGAAGAACAGAATAGCTAACGAGGTTTCATCTGCAGCACACATACTCTATAACTGTATAACTGTATAATATAGTGCTCTTTAACCGGAAGTTTGGCTCTTCTTCTTTCGAGCAGCAGTTCAATGAACTCAGTAATGTTGGCTCGATTTTCCAGTGAAGCTTAATTGATCTGACCGAGTGCCGCACATTCTGGCCCGAATCAAAATCAATTTATTACTCCAAACTTGACCTATCATTGTTGAACTCAAACAAACTGACATTTTCTCTATACTCTAATCACAAGCAGTTATTTTAATATTAATAGTACGCATATTATACCGTATTTTACTTTTTTCCAACTCAACCAAAATCTAAGCCATATTTTTATTTTTTATTTCTATTCGTCTTATTCATAGAAAATATCAAATACTAGTATAAGAAACCACAATAAATAAATCTATGCTGACTCTACTGTGCAGTACAGTATAAGTTTTATAAGATTCTATTCATACGTATACTCTATATAAATATTAATACAATAATTTGAGCAATAGATGCAATATTTAATCATTACTACAGTATTGCAAATCATTATTTCATTGATTATTTAACGTTCAAACGTCAGTCAAATATTAATATAGAATTCAATATTTATTCAACAAATCATTAATGAATTGCATAATAATTATTGATTTATATGATTAAACATTTACACAAAAAATATGTTGATATCAATAAAACAAAATAATAGACTTCTTATGAATGGAATATTCATAATCACATAATAATAATAATACAGGTCATAATAGTAATGTCATATTTACAGTACTACTGTATCTATTAATAGATAATACTGTATCTCTGGTACAGTAGCTATTCATACAGTATTATAATTTAATTACAATAATTGTTATACGAATAGAACAAATCAAATCTCAATTCGGATTTCAATCTCAACTTAACAGTTCATTTCGACTGAAAGCCGACATTCAGTTCAGATTCAAAAGATTTTAAACCAAAACATTAGAAGTCAAAAGAGTGGACAAACAAACTTCGAATCTGGGAGAAAAATGTGCCCTTGCTAATTCTATGCAAAAACTGCATGTGCAGGATCATGAAGAAGACTGAAGAAGATGCTTTAAACGCCTCATTAAATTGATCCGACACAGTTGTGAATTGGAAACGAGCAATAATATTGATTTTGACACTCTATTCAACAGTCGATTAAATCAAAGTTCGAACGAATGATCTGAACATTAAATATTTGACCCAAAAATCTGGCAATTTTTTCGCTCATTTTTTTCAATTCGACGCAATCCTCAATAATATCAATAATACTACAAATTAAAGGACTAATAGTTTAAAAACGAACAAAACATTAATGGTTTGCAATCAATTCAATTATAATTAATTTCGAAATTCAATTGATTTATTCGTATAAAGAATGCAATTAATTATTATTAAGGGACCAGATATTGAGGCCATCCTTTGCCCAATTTTACCCCCACTTCTCTCAACTCACCTTTTGCTTGACTCCCTCCTCAACCAATGTTAACGTCAATTCTTTATTGCCAATGCAATTGACCTTTTGCATTGAAAATATGCTTGATGAAGGCTTTTCATAGTTGATAGTAAAATACCCCGCATAGATTTCTGAAATATAAGACAGGAAAATAATGTGCTTTTCCTAAAATTGTTTGTCCAGGTCAGACTACGCTGAAGTAATCCAATTGTACCTTTGCTAATGTTTGCTTAGACAGTGAAATAATGGGTTCTTATTATATCGTCGTTCGACTCATTCGAATCATTGGTTGTTTTGGACATTCAATAGACTGTAAGTCAAGTCTGTAATCAAAAGAAACTGATTTAGAAATACGTGACTTTTGGTGCGAATATTGTTTTATATAATTATTGCAAATCTCTCACTAAATCCGAATGTCTTACACAATAAGTGTTTAACAATTTTCAAAGCATTCAATTAATTGAATTATTTCTCAATAATATTGAATATCAAAACTAAAAACCAGTTGAAGCAAAACAAGGCTGATACAGTATTGTGTTAACTCCGCTTTGTAGAGTATTGAATGATAGAGTTTTACGAGTTCATCATACTCAGGATAACTTTGATGTACAGACCATCCAAATACGACCTAGTAGAGAACCTATTATCTGCCTATCTCTACAGAGATCCTTTTCTCTAAGCTATCCCTACAGAGATCCTTGGGATTCTAATCTCTCAGACCCTTCTCACCGGCCTATTTTTACACAGTTCTTCTCATTATTCTAATACAGTCAAAGCCAACCTTTGCTACCAGTAGCATTTTATATTTGCATGAGCAATCATTAGTGAGTAATGAGTTGAAGATTATTTGTTTATTAATCTTTAATCTTTAATCTTACAAAATGTGTTCAAACATGAAGTTATACTGACTGTCTGTATATAGTCAGAGCAGAAGACAGTGATTGACAACTAATATATAGATATGTTTTATAAAACGAGTTTAAATGTCATTATATTTTTGAATTCATTTCAGAAGTTCTTTACTGTATAGTAGTCTCAATCTTCCAATTTTATTAATTGACATGACATGACATCTAGTTATCAAAATCGTCGAGGTTTAGACTTGGCTGTCTCTGCTCTAGACCCTGATGAATTATGTCATTTTACAAATATAAAATCATCCTGTACAAAAACGCAACGGTATTCGAAAAAATCCTGATAGATGTATTCGATGATTTTCAACAAGGATCAGAGTAGTAGAGTTTGAGCTTGATAACATAATCAAAAAGATGAAAATGTCAGATTGCTAGTAACCGGGGGAAGTTAGAAACAACTACCGAGCACGCAATAGGAATAAGCTGGTTTATTTGAAGTGAAATGCTTTATCAAAATTGATAATTTAATCGCTTATGAAATACAAATATTCGAAGGCTTTTTTATTTTCGGCCTAAGGTTTACTCGAAACCAAAAATTTTCTATATTTAACGAATTAATTCAGAAAATGGCAAAATTTTCAATCAATTTATTGCTCTTTTGTTACTTCAAAGTGAGGTAAACTGAATGAGAGACTCATCTGCATCATAACGATACCCTTGATCATACCTGAAATTTGCAATTAATTATGAATTAAATGATTTTTAATAAGAGAATCAAAGATTAAATTTTTGTTATCTTTGAAATTGATTTTATGGCGAAGTTGTGAAAGGATTCTGGGCAAAATAATTCATAGACTTAGCAACAATTACTGTTTTCCCCGGTTGGCAAAGAAAGGTAGTCTACAGCAGAAGACCTCGACATCAGTTTAACCCCTTGCTTGAAAGCCAGAAAATATACCCCGGCACAACCGACTTTCCGCATCCCTGTTTTGATGTACAAGCAAATTATTTGTTTAAGTCCAATGCCTGGGTTTTTTCACATCCTATTCAATGATTGAATTCATTGTTTTTCTGTATAAAAAGCTAAACACAAATAATATTTTTGAGATTCAATTCATTGAAAATTAAATATAATTTCACTGAAAATGAATTATAAATTGATTTTAATATTGAGTTTTGTTTCCATATTAGTCAGGGATTCACTTCAGGAAAACGGTATAAAAACTGTTAT